>JAUMGZ010042946.1:0-19130 GCA_032359645.1 Pododesmus macrochisma | reverse complement strand
GGTCGAAAATTTAATTTAATTTAAACGGTCAAAGTTGAAGTAAAAGGTCACCAGAACGTGACCCTGTATGGGATGTCCTCAGATCTTAATACAGCAATATGAAGTTTACGGAATTGAGCGCAGATCAAGATTTGATTTTAATCAGATTGGTGAAATTCAAGACCCCAGGGTTTTACGTTCGGCCTCTAGGGGTGGAGCAATTTTGGGGATAGGACCAAAACCATAAAAAACATGTCATTTAAAAAAATCTTCTTCTGTACCACAATACTTTCTGGAAACAAACTACAAATATGGTTATTATGTCAAAAGTGGCCCTTTACCAAACTTGTGAAATGTATGGTCCCTTGGTCCAGGAAGTGGGGCTGGGAGCTGGGTATTGCTGGTGTTGAGATTTTATATAAAGTTAAAATGTCAATTTTCTAACAAAATAAATCAAGGTCACCAACACTTCAAAGACTGAAAATAACCATTTTCTCAAAAACAGTAGAATTTTTTAGTAACACTATATAAATAAGAGAGTTGAAGTGTTTCCGAAAAATATTTTGACAAAGTTTCAAGATCACAGGGGCAAGGCCAGAGTCGCCAACACTTCGGAAGCCTTAAAATAACAATTTTCTCATAATAAAGTTTTTGTATACACATGCACATTAAATAGTTGTAGGAAATAATGCAAGGAATATGTTGATTCAAAGTCATTTGGGCCAATGTCAAGGTCCCTGACACTTCTAAAGTCTTGTAATGTAAATGTTCTCGAAAACGGTAGATTAGAGAGTAGGAAATAATGCGAGGAATATTTGGAAAAAGTTTCTTATTTTGTTCATTGCTTATAGTTCTAGTATGGTATGTATTTTTTGTTCTTTGGCAGGTTTTTACATGTTTGCTGATTCTTCATATGGAGAAGCTGATGATAATGACACCTTCTCAATAAAAGCAGACACAATCCGTGCAGACCAATTTCTTTGGTTTAAATACAGAGGGGATTGGGGCAGATCTAAAAACAAAACCAGTCTGCTAAAAGTAAGAAATGCTTTCAACATAATTAAAATGAAGCTATGTTTTGTTTACAATCTCTGAAATTATCAGAGATTTAGTAACAACAGATTCACATTCTGTTCAGCATATGTGGTAAATGGAGATTTGGTAAAAGTAAAAAAATACTTTCTGTTCAACATATCTGGTACAGAGATATTTACATGTAGTTACAACATACCCTCAATTTGTTCAACATCTCTGGTACATAAATTAAGTTAAAAGATACTCACATTCTGTTCAACATCTTTGGTACACGGAGATTTGGTCACAATATACTGACATTCTGTTGAATAAACAATGAAAGCTAGTTACAATAGACCTACATATTATTTTCAACTGCTTGACACACACACACACACACACACACACACACACACACAGAGAGAGAGAGAGAGAGAGAGAGAGAGTAGATTTGTTCAACATTTTTTGTAAAGAGATATTTAAGTAGGTCCGCATGGATTACTAGTCTTGATGTTTGTTGTGGTGTCGATTAAATTAATTACATTCCGGTGCATTATTGTTTGACGCAGTTATTGTTTGTTTGTCTATGTCTCTCGTTCTGTTGATTCTTTTCATACTGTTTTTTAAGTAACAATAGAACTATCTTATTCATAATGTCAATTAATAGAGAGATGTAGAAGCAGCATACTCTATTTTGTTCTTTAAGACTATTTTATCTTTAATTTACTAAAATAAAGTAATAGTAAATCTTTATTTTCTCTATTTATGAAGACTAATATGCATCATACATAGAAACAAACATCTATTATCTTTTATCTCTAATCATTTAAAGATATCCGTAAATTATTTTAAAGATACCTTAGAATTGTTTAATTTACTCCAGCCCAGCAAGGAAGTTACTATTGGGGTTTATTTTTTTTACCACATATGTCTGTTGGTTTGTCCTTTCATCTGTAGAAATGTTTTAACACATTTACCACATAAATTGACCTTTTGACGGTACTCATCCTTAAAGTAACATTTTATTGAATATGTAACATAATCCTAGATTAAAGAGAATTAATGTATATCAGAAAACAGTGCATTATTAACTCTCATTGCAGGTTTTTGCCTCAACTTCAACAAATACTTATCTATTTTGGTCAAGTGATACACCATCTGGCTCAGGCTGGCAAGATCACTGTGTACCTCTGAAAAAGAAGATTTCTCAAAATCTTATTGATGCTAGTCTCAATTTTGAGGCAATCAGAGGGAGAGATGCATACATGGATATTGCTGTTGATGATATATCTTTATCAACAAAACAGTGTCCAAGTAAGTTTTATGTTTTAAGATTGTTTAAGTCATTTTTTAATTAATAATTGCTCATTATATAATTCTTCCTTAAGAAATGTTAAGTAGTATTACGAAACACCAAGCCTATATTCATACGACATAAGTCAATGGAAATTGGCAACAAAGGGGAAAACAACAAAATACAGTTATTCAATAAAAAGGAAACGTCATGATCTTCTATAAATACTAGAAGCCAGACGAGGTAACTACGAAGGAGATATCGTTTTCTGCTACACGTGTGTCACACGCTGTGATGTTTTCGTGTCGATTTGATATTTGCCAACCCTTTCCATTGTCAAAAAGACATATCACCACTATACTATTTTACTGATAGCTTGGCGAAAGACACATGGAAAATATGAAGTGACCGAATAGGAAGAGAAGCAACATCAGTTACAAGAAAGCAATACAGTATGGATAGTTTGAAAATAACCCATGAGCGCAAACAACAGCAGAAATGACATTATAATATTATTAAATATTCTCAAAAGAATAAAAAAAGAGGGTTGGGAAGTGTTGACAAGACAAGTACTATAATGTAGAAAGGTAGACTGAAATGGAGGCATGTTGAGTATAATATAAAAAACAAATTAAATCAACTACTTTCGAATCGACGTCCATAACTTTTTATAATTCCTTGAATGAAACCAATATTTATAATTCCATTTCCCTACATGTAAGACACAGAAATAATCAATCGAATATGCTATGATTAAAATCCATAACATCCAAGTCCAAAGTTTTATTTAATTAAGTAAATGATAATTCTGATATATTCTCTTTAACTTAAGTTTGGTTTTATTGCATTGTAGATTTTTTAATAAATCGGCCGACAGAGTGTGTTGTACTGTTCTGCTCAATTTACATTGCTAATATTTGACTATGGTGTTTATTATTCCAGGTCCAGCTACTTGTTACTTTGAGCCGTCAACTGAATGTGAATACAGTGTCCACGGTGAAAACTCCTTTGCATGGATAAAAACATCCTATTGTAATAATGCAGTTGGGTTATCTAAAACATCTTACAGTGGTCAGTATCTCAGATAATCAATTCTTATTGTATTAATGTCTACGGGTTATCTACAATATCTTACACTGGTATCTCAGAAAATCAATTATAATTGTACACATGTATGTGGGTTATCTAAAATACATGTTTAATGGTATACAACTGCACTTCGCATTATCTATTCTCATTATTATAATGTAAGTACAGGCCCGCAGCAGCAGTTGTGAAAGTAGCGGGTCCAAACCTTACACAAGTCAACCAACAAACATTAAAGATAAACTCTTCGAAGTAGAGCACGTGCCACGTGCGTGTTGAGAGGAGGCACGGGAGGGGATAGCCATCCACCCCTCCCAAAGACATTTTTGATTTGTTTATGTAAAAACAATGGTGCAGTTTCCTGTATTCTGAAATGTTAATCAAGTAAAGTGAAGAACAAAGAGAAACCATGGCTTTAAAGCACATGTTTACGGTTGAGTCTAGGCCCACCTTCACCTCCTTGTCCCACGGCCCTTAAGTCGGTTACGTGTCTTAAACATCTTATACTTGCATCTCATATGATTCATTTTCATTGTTATCATTTATTTGATTAGACTAATAAAACTTGCACTGTTATCTCATATGATCAATTCGCATTTTGATAATATATCGGTTTTTGAAAACATTTTATACCGTTTTCTATTTTGTAAAAATATTTGTGGTTTATCTATAACATCTAAACTAATATCCCTTATTGACCGACTCATTGTCATACCATATAGTGGTTATCTAAAGTAGAGTGTTACAAATGAAAAAACAAGAAAATATTCAAAAGACAAATGTCTGTAATAATAATAATGAAGATATATGTAAGCGAAATCCAGATAATTCAGATTATGCAATACATACATATCTCTATATTCTATAGTTATCTCTATTCTGGCAATTAATGTAGATATATGTTTTCTATGGGTAAACCCCAATCGGCTTGTCACATCATATGTGTAAGTTAACTATTCTACATTATATCATTTAATTTTAATTTAATTTTAATTTTTAAGTGTAATATTTTCATCCTGCGTTGAAAAAAAAGCTTTATTATTTGATGTACCAAACATGTTTTAATCAATATGAACAATAAACTGCTACCCCTTGTATTTATTTGATAAATGTTTGTGAGTTAAGTTTATGATTATTGACGCAATAAGGGAATATGCAATAATTGTACGAAATTGGCACTCTTATATGAGTTTTATATAAGTAACTATATTGCCTATAAAATGACGCGTTTAAATATGATTTTACAGGAAGTATGATGTGCGCTCAAGCCTGTTATTACTCCAGAAGTTTTGTAGAGGGGGATACAACTATTTTGACATCACCATTGTTCCCCACAAATACGAATACAGAAATGTCCGTATCTTTCTATTACCGTATGAGTGGTAAAGACATGGGTAAACTTAAAGTTGAGCTTGCAGAGGATGGTAAGCAGGGTACTGAAGAATTGTATTCAGTTGTAGGAGATCAAGGAGAAAATTGGCATCATGTTTGTAGAAATTTACCGAGCCGTACAAACCTGGGGCGTCTCAGTTTCAGTGCCATTAACGGACATGGTTGTGACAGCATCTTTCAGATAGATGAAGTGGAGATACACCCTACCAGGTGTAAATGTAAGTATTTAATATACTGTAACAAATATATCATAGACAATACTTTTTACTTGTAATAGAAATATGAACACCATTTAATTTGTTTAAAACATAAACATGCAAACAATAACGGAAACTAACATTAAGAATTATGTTTAGAATATCTTATTTATGGCAAAGGCGGTACAGCATATATTTTGAATTACATTTTACAAATATCTGGCGAATGATTGAGGGTTTTGGGCTAGAAAACATTACAAACAAAAAAGTTCTAAGAAACAGCATACATAAACTTAAAGGAAGCAACAAATTGTCATTAAATATATTATGTTGATCCTGTTCAGAGTTGTCTCTCATGCAAACAAGAACTTACTTACTTGTTCTAGAACTGTTCACTTGCATTATCATTACAATGAATTTAAGAAATTTACCACTTCCATCATGATTACGTCTCTCTATAATTGCTCTAAACTTGGTAGTTTGCTACTTTTAAAGAAAAGACGTGACCTGTCACATATACGGGTTATCAATACTACTTCGAGGATGTAATTGATTTGTCTGTAAAAAGTGAATTTGTATAAAGCATTTAAACTGTTTACAATAGAAACGTATAGTATGTAGGTTAGTATTGCGTTGTTGTTGTTTTTTGTATAATGTTGAAAATGAGTACATTGAATAAGAAGTTACTTTTCAAACATGGTCATATTTAAATAAAACTGTATATATATAGTATTTACATGAAAGATTTTTCGTTTAAAATCAATTGAATAGTAATGAAATATGTTGCGTTATTCATGACACGTAGACATTGGAAATCTGTTATTTCATGACAAACAAAATGGATTAATGTTTTGAAAGTATTTTATATAGGAACAATGCATGCTTTAGTCAATGATATGAATTCTCATGGGTAAGCATGACATAAAATAGAGAACGTTCAGGAGACATATGACGCATGTAAATACCTTATCAATATTGCACTTTATTTACAATTGTAAAACTAGAAACGATTTTGAGATTTATATCAAAAATCTATCCGAGACTCGCCTTAAAAGGCTTTTGACTTTATGACTTTAAGTTTTTAGGTTGGGTTTTACATTACCAAGACTACGGTATACACGAGGTAAATTTATGTCTTCCAGCACTACGCATAAGATGTATTAAATGAAAATGCGTTTTAAATATATTCAAAGATAAACTCTATTCATCGTAGATTAAGATTCTTCCGCCATCGTTGTGTTCTTTGTTGTTGTCTTGTTTGGTTTTTAGTAATACAAAAGTCCAATCTGAATCATGCTTCAAATAAATATATCATAAGAGTCAACACTCTGTGTGAGCCACTCTCGTCACGAATTTCAAGTCTAGTTTCGAAACAGCCGTCAATAATGGACGATTAAGAGTAAACGTCAACATTGTAAGTTTGACGTCATAATTCTTCCTCCACAGCCTTTGTTCCTCAAGTATTATTTATTCTAGTTTTATTACCCGAGGACAGTTGATTCATTGTAACTGAATATGTCTCAAAGTTGATTCTTTGGTTTTGTTAATTTCTATGTCCATTCTTAAAAAATAATTGGCTACGTTCACTTTCAATTTACATTTTTAGCTTTTAATACGTTAGTGGTGTACTTTTGTATGTTATACATGCAATGCCACATACTGAAAGTTCGTTTTGGTATTTGATAGGTGTGATAAGATACATGTAGTGCCGTTGCCAGATTTTCCATATAATTTTGTTTTGATATTTAGTAAACGTACATAATGTAATATGTGCAGTGGAGGTGAAAGAAATACTTTTCAATTTTTTTAGTGTACATAATTATGTTATACATGGATTGTAGATTTGTTGAAAAAAAATCTATATGATTATACTTTAATATTATATTTGTGAAATATGTTGTACATATAGTGACGTTTACAGAAATACTTCGTTACTTATTTTGGTACTGAAGTGATATTATTATACATACAGTGCCATTGGTAGAAATTCAATGTAACTTTGAGCATGTTGGTTGTGAAGAAAAGTCCAATTGTACTGATGGCTCTAGATTCCAGTGGACAAATGCTGAAGGTTATCTTCCAAATGTTACCACAACAAATAAAATCTTATATGGAGGTAATTACTTTTATCATCGAAAGTAAAAGATTAAAGTAAAGGTTATTTATTTATTTTTTTTTGATAAAATTTAAAATGTAGGGTGTGAAAGTCTTGTCAATATTGATGTATCTTTTATGAACTTGGTAAGATAGTAGTAATCGAAAACCTAAGACGATATTCTTAAGCCGTAAGTCCATGGACATTGGCAAACAATAAGAAAACGTTGGACGCACACAGAAAAATTAATCAAATATATATTTATTAACTTGTATTGGAAACATCACCAAAATCTATTAAAAAAACTAGAAGAAATAGAATCATTAGAACAAAAGTTATTGACAAATACACAATAGCTTCATCAAAAAGTCACCTCACGGTTGAACTAGCAAAGTGAGACGGGTCAAGGCTAATTCCGGCTATGTGGTACGGACCCTCAAACAATAGACTAAGAACAGCCCAATCAGAGGTTGGTATTCAGCAAGGTTCAGTAATGATGCTAAAGGAATAGGCCATAAAGAGGGTCTATCAATAGCAACCTCTCTGTGTGAAATGGTAATAAGACACTCTTAATGGCTAATATTGCGTGGTTTTACCTATACATATTGACAGTAGATTAAGAGGGTTGCGAATGTGCAATATTATCGTCTCTAGAATACCAAACTGGCTTTATTATAAGTGTTCAGTGTCTCTATTACATGTAAGAATACGACATGCATAACATGTTTAAGATCAGCCACCAGTTAATTGTTTGTTTAATTAGGGCTTAACGTCACTTCTAGAATATTTCACCGATATTGTGACAAAAGACCAAAAGAGAAAAACCAAAATATAGGACAGGAAGAGAAGCGGAGACAGGAACGGGAAATAAAATTATAAAAAAGAAACCGACGCCATTTAGTACTAACCTTCCCAATCCGTCAATCCGCCTTATTTTTCAAGCTTATCATAATAACATTGCAGCGCAATATCCTATTGTGCTAAATGTAGTAACTTGACTTTTGATTCCATTCGAAAGCCTCAATTGAAGGTCAGTATAACATGCGCATATCAAATAGCAAGCGGCGATTTGATTGGCTGTTTTTTTAATAACCTTTGTAAAGTAAAACCGATTTCCATGATTTTTCGTGATTTAACTCTGAATATCAATATAAAGGTAAGTTTGGACACCTAACTTTTTGTGCATAATTAATAACATTGCTGCAGGTTGATTTGCTGGGGGTTTACCAACAATTTTTTCAATATCACGCTGTGTAAGATAGAGTTGACCCATGAAAGAAAGCCTTTTTAGAAAAATCCATCTTGCATACCTTTTGACGCGCGCGTTACATCACGTGATGTGGGATATAACCAATCAAATTGCACCACGTCTTATTTGTGACGTAGTTAATGCAGCAAAAACATGGCGCAAATGTACATTTATCAAATTTCAATCGCTTCAAACTTATGTAAATCGCTGCAAAACAACAAATAGTATGTGAGAAAATACTCTTTCATACACACACGTATATGAAAAAGTCTTATAATCTTTTATAAAGGAACAACAATTGAAAGTTACTTTCAATACCAATCAATAGGTACAGTTTATAGTCCAACCTTTTTATCATATTTCATTACCAAGAAAATACTCGTTCACAACACTTCTATTCTTCCCGCGGGCCCCTCTGTGACGAGTCACTTTTCTAGCTTTTTATTCAAACAAGCCAGTGACATATATTTTCCACAATACTTTCTATACCTTTTATCATGCAATATATAACTTATTCATAAACAAATGTTTCCAAGACATGTCAAGCGGTAATATGCAAATCTAAAATAGCGCATGGACAATTGTACTTAATAACACTCTCTACTGTGTATTTAGAAAAATCACTAGGTGACAGTTTAGGTATCAACCGTTGTATTATTCAATGAAATTTTGGAATTCTTGCGTAACTTTGTAACTTCCAAATTGAAAGGGGCCGCAAAAATAAAACTTTAAAGTGATGGACAACCAGTTCTCTTTATTAGATGACCTCCCTCAATCCCCAGATTGATGTCTACTCATACACTTTATTTTGTTAAGTGAAGCAACATTTAATTAACGTATCTTCACGAATCTGCTACAGGCTGCGGTCATGACCCAGCCTAGTTCTTGTGTTTATTTGACATTCATCAATTGTCTCTTATAGGAACATATATGTATGTGGATGCATCTAATGGTAACCCTGGTGATGAGTCATTTCTATGGTTCCCTGTTATACCAACCAATCATATAGCGAACCCAGTACTTCAATTCAGATATTACATGCCTGGAGAAGAGACTGGAACACTTAGGGTGATTGTAAAAGACACAGATAACCAGAATATTTTAACTCAAAAAACGTTTTCTGGACAACAAGACTGGTATTTGTTATCCGCACATCTTCCATTTAGGGGTGCGGCTAAAACAGAAGTTATGTTTATTGCTACTAAAGGCAAAGGATTTCGTGGAGATATTTTACTTAAAAATGTTTCCATAGTGGATGACATATGCACAGGTTAGTTCAAAAGCATATCACGAGGTAGCTGAAAGTAATGTTTAGCGTTAAACTTAATGCTTCTTATCTCTCACTCTTTTGGTTTAAAGAGATTTCACGGAGATTAAAACATTATTTGTTTCCTAAAATGTATTAATATTATTCTCAACGCTTTACATTTAATTACTTTAAGTGAATGTGAAATAATTCGTAGATATATTTCAGCTTTAAAATGCTTTTTATGAATCAACATAAAATGAAGTGATATATTGATTGAAGATCGAATTCAATCTATCTGAAATCAATAATAGTATAATATTAGGATCGAGCAAGAAACAACACCACGCCATAACGTATCTATATCAACATTGCACAAAATAATGAATGTAGTATCCAATGGACGAATTTCACTGATGCAATACATTAATAGGTAATCCTTAAAAAGACTATTCATTGGTTTAATCATCAACTAAAGAGATATTATTAACAGTTAAATTATTAATGTAGACACCTCAACATGTTTTAGGGTAGTGTCTTAAGTGGTAAGTAAATTCTTAAACTATCTAAATCTTATTCATTTGAACAAACACTTACAGTTTCACATCTGTAACATGGCATGCATACAGGTCATATCTACATGATAATTGGGTTCTTGGGATGTTGTTTGTTTTGGAGTGATTCATAAAGAAGAAAGTTGTAGAGTAAACGTCACATAACAAAATGAACAAATACTTTCTTCTTTATGGACACATACTTTATCATTCATTTATAGATACACTTACTGGTTTGAAATTGATCTCTTGGCAAATGTTTTGGAATTCTTGATGGGATGTTTAGCTTACTCAAATATAAGTTAAGTCTTATGAGAAAATGATTCTAGTGACAAATATTTTGTAAATTACCGAAGTATGCATTATCATACATTCGTACATACACCCAGCAGAACATTCTAACAAGACATATTAAATAGTTATCTTTCACATGTATTTGGGGTTACTGGATAGAATGTTTCGCAAGTGAAACAAAGCTTAAGTGTGATGTGACAATTTATCCTATACTGAAGGTCACTTTGGGTAACACTTCTCAAGGTTATATCGGATATATGTTTTGCGTGATGTGTGAGTTTACTATATATGTTCTGATACATTTGATTTTTCTTGAAACTTATCATTTGTGTTAATTTACCTGAATTGAAGGTAATATAAACATTAGACTTCAAAACTTCATGTATATTTGTTAATTAATAAATGATATTAGTGATAATAAGGCTAGCTTTGTTGTTCTCCAACATCTCATGTTTATATTTAACTAATCATAATTCTATTATATGATGTGTATATTTGTATAGGTGTAAGTGCTGAGTGTACTTTTGAGGGATGTGGGAATTGTGGTTATATGGATATACATTCGGAAAGGTGGTCACCAAATCGTATTGAATGGAACCTTACCAGCGCAAGTGATATCTCGTACAATGATCGTTATTTTCCACATATTGAGACCAATAAAGGTATTTTTACAATATATATACATTGTGTAGCTACATTAGTGTTTTATAATGCATTCCGTATCGCATTTGCAGTTGAGGAACTTAATGCTTTTTAAAGCCTTTCACAAGTACATGTAGTGTAGTGTATTATCATCTATATACATATTCCCGAAAAAACAAATGTTTATATTTGTTTGGTTGCATTTTGGAAAGTAGCATATTATATACATGTACAACACCTTATGTGTATCCCTAGAAGGGATACCAAGTACACCATTTATACGTATCAATATTAATATGTTCTACCCAAAATCGTGTAAGTCTTCTGTTGGTAGATAATTTTTTCACATTTGATTCTTCACCAACATAAATTACAAACATGAGTTGAGGCAAACTTGACAGGAAGCGATCACGGCTGGGGGATTCAAATAAGGGAACACAAAACTGGAAGATTTGACCAAATTATATAGTCAACATAGGTTCAGTTCCCGATATTATGCTTGACGTTTGTTAAAAAATATAAGCGCTTGGTTATTAATTGGCCCATGAAATGAGAACATAATTGCAAATAATTTTCATTACCGTTATGGATATAAATTTTGAAAAAAAGATGAGCATGAAGGGCCCAAGTTGCGATGTTGAATCTTGATTATTCGATAAAAATGATGTAGGCATCCCTGGGGTGCAACTAGCAGGCAAACACATGTGAAATTGGACGTAATTTCAAAAGACGTCTTTTATAAATCTAGAAAGTTTAGAGCTTAAGTTAAGACGCGTCAAGAATTTCAAATTTTTTTTACAATGTATGTCTTGATGCAAATACATTTTGCTTGAATTAATATAAGATTTTAATAAAGAAATTTCAACTTTTTTGCAGGAAAATTTCTTTTGGCTCCTTTATATTCGTATAACGGTAGATACCAAATGAATTCAATCATTTCACCTCCTATAAGTAAAACAGGGACTGTATGTATACGTTTTGAATATTACATATGGTCATTAATGACTGGTGTGAATAATGATCAAATGTACAATGGAACCTTCAGTGCAAGAGTATCATATAGCGATGGATCGACTAGTAGCTTTTGGAGGACACAAGAACTTCAGTCTAAGACGTGGATGAGGGCTCAATTTGAAATTGATTTGAAAGCTGACTTAGTGAACAGGATTGTGTTCACTCAAGTAGGAGTTAGTTCTGCCATTGATAATATCAACATTACTACAGGATCTTGTCCTAAATTAGGTAATTCCAATTAAAGAATGGTATAGCTTTTGAGAAATGTTGAATCAGGAAGTAAATGTCAGCAGTTATTGCAATTAGTCATTGACTAAAATAACTAAAATCTTGTATTTCCTAGGAAGTGATTTGCAGCTCATATTACCCAGTCGAATATGTGGGTTAAATTCACAACAGTTGAGAATTTAGATGATATAGACAATTAAAAATGGGATGGCATTGTTGAATGATGATCTCGTTATATAGCGACTTCAGCTTATAGACAGTATGTAACTGTTGAATAAATAATTCAATAGTACTATATGCGGGACAACAGACAATATTCTGCAAGGGGAAACTCGGGCTGTTTTTCGGTTAAAGAAAGTGCAAAATCCACTGCCCTGCCCTACATCAGATAGTTTTCTGAGAATTTGTATCATCGTAAGAGTTCAGTCAATATTTATACAGATGTGTACACGTTTTCTGTTTTAGAATGTCCTGGT
Organism: Pododesmus macrochisma; assembly: GCA_032359645.1. Classification (NCBI taxonomy): domain Eukaryota; kingdom Metazoa; phylum Mollusca; class Bivalvia; order Pectinida; family Anomiidae; genus Pododesmus; species Pododesmus macrochisma. Next base: position 6,370 of record JAUMGZ010042946.1, on the reverse strand, counting down.
GCGTTTTCATGTAAAGAACGATGTCTAGAAAAAACACGTACCTGTGACAAAATACAAGACTGTATGAATGGGGAGGATGAGTTCAACTGTGGTAAGTCAAATGTCACTAGACTTCTGTTTTATGCATGATATTCTTTGGCACACAACACTTGTTGCATTCATTTGACCTGAACTGACTCACGTTCCTGTTGAAATGTCTTAATAAAACTTCCGGTAACATCCATTGGATATGCTACTTTTATTTTTTCCATCCTCATTAGAAAGTTGGAACGTTTGATGATTGTAAATAGATATCATTGCACAATACAGACAAAAAGCGTTGTCATTCTGTGTGTTTTGAATTTAGTACATGTCCGGTAGAATAATGATTGCTAAAAGAAATTTAACAATTTAAGACTCTTGACTCTTGTTCCTTTATAAATGGTGGATAAAGTTACCATACACCAAAGGGACACGGAGGCATCGCGGCGGGTGGCACATGTGTAGCAGGAAACGCTAACCATATCGCAAGCACCTGGTTTCGCTTCTAGTTTTTTAATAGAAGTTCGTGATGGTTCCATTTTTAGGTAATAAATGTATATTTGGTTCATTTGTCTGTGTGCTTCCAACGCTTTCTTATTGTTTGCCAATGGCCATGGACTTACGGACTAGAATATCGTCTTGGCTTTTTTGATTTACTATTTTTACAGCCAAGTTAAAACACGTAAAGTTTGGTGTGTAAAACCAGAGTCACGTGTGTCTTCATCATGATTATCATCATTGTTGCTACATTACAGCATAAAAAAGGCTACTGCATCCAGATTTATCTATTATATAAATTTTTCTGATGTCCTTTTTCAAATAAATTGAGTTACGATTGGTATTTTTTCCTATTTTAACAATGGGAATATGTACACTGCTTGTAGACAACAACTGTTGATGCACTAACATTTTGATTTCTCAATTGCTCTTTATCATGTACTCCTTGACTCTTTATGTGTATTTTCGAATCTTATATCCTGATATCGCTAACTCCTTGCTCGACTGTGTTTGTGGTACGGATGTAATATAAGTGGTTTCAAATAGGTAATATTGCAAGTTAGTTTATTTTAAATTACCGTAATGCGTATGTATCCAACACATACTAGCTAGTTAAGACTAAGATTGCGATAACACGCATGCTGAATTTTTTTTTATAAAAAACGACTTCCACGACTTTTCCTGAAAATCCCTTTTTCCCATGTCAACAAAATTTGACAGAAAACATTTTTAGGGAACTGGGTCCAGGTTTGCGCTCAGAGAGCGAAGTGTAGTAAACTGTTTCAACTTTGATAAATTTTCCTCTAATAAAGTAGGACTTGAGCTTATAGAGCATTGATATATAGTAACCTGGGAGCATGAGGGCTAAATATAATGCTAGGGTTAAAAGTAAGTGATACGTTTTGAGGTTAAAGTTTATGTTAACATTTCTTCAACATCACCCGACCAATCAATTTCAACAAAACTCAGTTTGAAGAATCCCTAAATGAAGAAGATTCAATGTATTCAACTTGTGAAGCTCCTCTCCAAGTGTCACTCAAAAATCTTCATTATATGCTAGATGGCAAAGAGCTTAATTCTTTTAACTCGGGGCACGAATAAACAAATTTGCTAGACCTACAGCCTGTTACAGCTGTTTGGGATTGTATTGCACATATAATTTGAAGAAGTTTAACAATTTCATATCATCATAAATTTGGGTTCCTGTGTTATGTATTATTACACATTCAAATACAATTCGTAATTTGACTAGTCGCATATTTAAAAGTTTAGCAAGACAATTTAGTATTATTGTTGGGGTATAGTATTTGTACATCATAACCTTCCTTATGTTCTCCTCCAACCTTTAGCTGTGTAGCTTTGATTTACCGAAATCTTGTTAATTCCTATTAATTTTTCTCTACAACGTCCATTCATAACGGCTGCCTTCGAAGCTAAATCTAGGGTTCGTGACGGGGTGTCTCACACACATCAATGGCTCTTTTCTCTTTTAAAAATAATATTTAATGGAGGCATGTTTCAGATTGTATGTATGATATAAAATAACAATCTGTAATAGAGGGTAGATATAAATAAACTTTAGGTTAAAATACTAATTGATTTATTTGTGTTATTTGACAACGAAATAATATCACTTCTACACCAGATGTTCTTTTGAAAAGATTTTATAGGAAGTGATTAATTTACTTAAATTGAAAATTGTAAATAAAGATACTTCATTATTTGTTATAATATGCGCAGTTTAATTACTACCTCATTACCAATGTGTGTAGGATACATATTTATATTACATCATAATATAAATATACCATATGCATAGTTGCTAAGACTTCAATATTACTCATGTCATTACTTAGCTTTTTTCTATTGTTTGTTAATATTTCCTTGAACAGGTGAATCGATAGCTTGCGACTTCGGCACAAAGTTCCAATGTGGTTATTACAATGCAACATATAATCGCAGAGTGTTTAGGTCCATGGATGCAATTTGGACGGGGAATAAGAACATCATCGAAAGGACACCTGGAGATGGATCAGGTAAATATTGTAGTATGTTATATAGCTGTTCGTGGGTTTTGTGTGTCATTAAACTGCTGGTACATTCTTACCAAGCATATAGTTTCGTCCATGTAGCTACACCCTCGATAAAGAGTTAATTTTTCAAGTTTTCGACTTCTCCAAAACCGCTGGCCTTATTTCATAGGGAAAAGATCCCGAAAAGGTTTCAGATTCGTCTACATGTTGATGCTCAGCCTTGAAATAAGTAGGTAAAGCCACAAGGTTGTAAAAATTGATAATATTTGACAACAATTTTAAGCCTTTTCTACTTATAAACTAGAAGGTGTAGAAGTTAATGCTTATTGCATTTTTGCAAGTTTGTTCAAGGTGTGATCCTGGGTAAAAATAGATTATGCATTTTGGGGTTATATTTCAACACTGTTAGTATACCACACATGTTAACTTTTCATTTTTGTTTACCACCTCTCATAAACAATGAACCAATGCCAACAGAACTTGGTAGAAAGCAGTCCTAGGTGGACGGTGATTCAGTTTAATTCTAATGAAAACATTCGGTTTGTAGTCTGCATCAATAGGTGGCAAAAAGGGGAATTGAAAAAAAGATGCAGAAACTTCTTATGAACAAGAATACATACAGAGCTTAATTCCTGGGTGTGTGGTAACCTTAGGGCTTGAAGAACCAAGTATGTTCAAGGTGTGACCCTGAGGTCAAGAATAGGTTACCCGTTTGATATCAAACGTCAATACTTCCGGTTAAGTGTGTGTGTGTGTGTGTGTGTGTGTGTGTTACATTTTCGACTTTTCTCAAAACATTTGACCCATTTCAATCAAATTTGGTAGGAAGGATACTTGAGCTTGAGGAAAGTGGCATCAAATTTGTTCACCATTTAACCAAAGTTTGGCTAAATTTCAAAATTCTTTCCTTATAAACTAAATTCTTATAGTTTAATGCCTGCTTATTAATACAGTTACCTTTGTACATGGCCATGGAGTGCCAAATATGTTCAAGGCATGACCCAGGTGTCTGAAAATGGTTATTTCTGTTGGGTGGTTTAATCTAGTCAAACACTAAGGAAATATGTTATCAAAATTTCACCCTTTTCCACAACGGCAGAGAAATTTCAAGTGGGTGCCAATTTGGGATTGAAAAGGGGATAATTAATGAGAATTTTAAACACCTAATAAAGTATTATCAAATACCAAAATCTACTTATATCGATTTTTTTTAACCGGGATTGACCGTCAGGCCTCACATACTTCTGGTTTAGGAAAAAGCTATATTTCTGAAAGAAATACCATATCTATTTTTCCTGAGAGCAAATACGATTTAATAAAAAAATAATTAAATTGATTTACAGATACATTCATTGGTATTAATGGGAGTAGTGCTAGTTATGGTTACTACTCAACAGTATTGGCATCACCTAAGATACAGATGAATGAGACATCTTGTGTCAAGTTTTATTACCTCGGAACAGTGAATTCTTTGAGTGTCTATAGTAGTATTGCCGGATCCAACTATTCTTATTATGTTAATAGAATACCCAAGAATACTGAATGGCGACCAGCACAGGTAAATATAACACGGATTAAATCTTCTGCTTTCCTTTCAGTACCTAAATAGAATTATTAAAATTACATGGAAACATTCATTAAATGAAAGATAAAGATAACTTTAACCCCACCCCTTTGGGTTCAGGGCTTCGATTTATCGAGGTTTTGTCTATTTTAAAAATCCTAAATTAATTTTCTCTTGAGAGTCCATTAATGACGGTTGATTAAAAGCTAAACCTTGAGTTTAGGACGAGGTAACTTCCACAGAATATTGGTTCTTTGCTATTATACATATCATATTTATAATTGGTGTGTTTCAGTTTGCAATATCGTACAGTTGAGTCAAACTGTTAGATTGTCTATAGACTGTACCAATACATCTATACAACAGTGCACAGGAGACCAGAATAATGTCACGACTCAATGTTATGACGTACGCCATGATTGTTTGTGAAAGATATATTAGGTTACGGGGAGCTATACGTAAAATATTAGGACAACAATCTCGTTGAGAACGAACTGAACTGTAGTGTGTTTATTGGTAAATGTGAACATATACGCTGCTATGTTTCCCACCATTTATGTAATGCAGCGTTGTGTGTGTTGATCAGTACAAATCTTTGCTTTGACTAATTAAATTGGATTTCGAAGTTAAATCAAGATCTAAATTGATTTTGACCGCCGGTCCACAAATTCTTTTCATGTTGATTTCAAAATGATTAAAATTGCAAAAACAGTCCTAACGTGTTGGTGGTCAACATCAATATGTTAATCAAAAAGACAAAAAGTTGTTAGGAAACGCAGAACTGTAGGGTCTGAAACAAGGTTTACGTTTTGTTGTCATGACTAAATAACATTAAATTAGCTATGGTAACTTTAAATATGTTTCATTATGTCCTAAACAGCCGTCCAACATCAAGATTTACTAGACAAAATATACTGTTAGTTTAGAATGTCCTCTATTGTGTACATCATTGCACATTATACATCTTGTTAGTTTGTATTGTAACTTGTATAATGTTACTTTGCCATAACAATTACCTCTTCTTTATTTTCAGGTAACCATGTACAACGGCACAAATCAGTTATTCTTCAATGTTTATTATTACTACACACATTATTTTGGTTTAGACGAGATCACAGTTACCAAAGGAGAATGTAAAGAAATCGGTACGTATATATAATAATATAAAATGTCTAATTTTGTTTAATCTATTAAACTTAAATGTTCTTTTGTGATATGTTTAAGTAGTATGTAAGTATAACGTGCACATATTAAGAAATAGCAGAACATTATTGTTCTATTTTATGGTACATGTATCACATTCTTTTTGTAGTACGCAGAAACAATACACAATGAATTGTATATTCATTTGCTTTCCTATTCTAATTCTTCCAAGCGACATTAACCAGACAATTTATAAAATAGATAGACATTTTATTTTTTAACATCATTTACAGACTCATACATGTACATTCCAAGGCCAAATATGAATTGGTTAATGTTATCTCCTTTAAAGTTGATTTTCCTTGCTCTTCTTGATGAATAAAATATCAAAACACAACCAGTATGAGGAGTTGACTTTGAGGAGTTGACTTTTAGTAAGACTTATTTAATGAAAACAGTTGCCCAGAGGGACACGTTGAAACATTACTATTTTGTCTACTTGGACAGATAAATTAATGATATGATCCTCTTTTTATAATGTTTTAGTTAAACTTGGGATCTTAAAGGTTCTTCTAGACGGATTACTGGTCATGATGATTGTTGTCATGTCAATTGAATCCCTTACATTCTGGTGCTTAATTGTTTGATGCAGTTATTATTTGTTTGACAATGTCTCTCGTTCTGTTGATTCCACTCATACTGTTTTCCTTAAACGCCAACTTTATATAGCTCCTGGATTAATCCCACTTCAAATGTATTCTGTCCATACACTTTTTGTGCTTTTAATGACACTTTCCGGATCAGCGTTCGAAGAAGATCAGCACTTGTTGACAAGTGTCACTTTCATAAATGAATAACTTGCTTTCTTCCATTCACATTATTGTTAAAGTGTATCTGAGGTGTTAAAGAGTTAATGTTTATTGACATGTCAAGACGTGATAGCTAAGCAAACTGATGACAATAATACTTTCCATATAAATATTACTAAACACGATGTTCCTACTATGTACTGGCTCCCAAAATTGCATAAAAATCCTTATAAATCCCGTTTCATTGCAAACTCTAGTAATTGTACCACTACGAGTATTTCTAAGCACCTCACGTCTGCACT
>JAUMGZ010042835.1:0-19131 GCA_032359645.1 Pododesmus macrochisma | reverse complement strand
TGAGTGCACATCTCTGTTCATCCGTTGGAACATTCCATTTAACGAAGGGATGACCGTTTAAAATTAAAAAATATAAAGTTGTTCAAGCAAATATCTATTTTTATAATTTGTAAAAGTGTTACTAAAATTGTAAATATAAGAAATTACATTCTTTGTGTCGTTATTCATGCGTTATGAACAACAATGGACGGTCGAAAATTCAACATGAATGGCTTGGCCGTCATGCAATTTGCGACCGTCCATTGTTGTTCATAACGCGTGAATAACGACAAAGAGAATGTCATTTCTTAAATAAAACAAACAAACGTCAGCTTAAGGATATATATAGGTTCCCCGACGAGTTATGATAGGTTATCGGGTTTTATGTAACTCGAGTTAGGTCATTTTCAGTTTTTACAAAGAACCGAGGCTTCTTTTAAAATCTAAAAATTAACTAACGAGAATAAGATAAAACCCGATATCCAATGGAAACAAGTTGCGGTGCCGTTTTCTCCTTCGATTTTCTGTCAGTATAAATATATCACTTGATCATATTTGGAATCACCCGTGGCGGACGACGTCTGCGTAGGAATACGCGACAAATAGGTATCTAGATCCAGGCATGAACAAGGATTCAGAAATAGTCGTTTTGATCGCTGTTTTTTGAAAATATAAACTCAAAGATTAAAATGTCTTTAGACAATAGGTAAAAATACCCATTTAAAGAGTGAACTATATCAGGTGCGTGCGTAGAGACGGCGCAAATTGTTCCTGTGAGAGGTCACAGTATTGTGACGTCATTTCTATTCAAGTTTTAAATCACATTTAAACTAAGGAGTACCATCGATAATTCACATTTAAACCAAGTAGTACCATCGATAATTCACATTTAAACCAAGGAGTATCATCGATAAATCACATTTACACCAAGGAGTACCATCGATAATTCACATTTAAACCAAGGAGTACCATCGATAATTCACATTTACACCAAGGAGTACCATCGATAATTCACATTTAAACTAAGGAGTACCATCGATAAATCACATTTACACCAAGGAGTATCATCGATAAATCACATTTAAACCAAGGAGTACCATCGACAAATCACATTTAAACAAAGGAGTACCATCGATAATTCACATTTACACCAAGGAGTACCATCGATAATTCACATTTAAACCAAGGAGTATCATAAATAAATCACATTTAAACCAAGGAGTACCATCGATAAATCACATTTAAACCAAGGAGTACCATCGATAATTCACATTTACACCAAGGAGTATCATAAATAAATCACATTAAAACCAAGGAGTACCATCTATAAATCACATTTAAACCAAGGAGTACCATCGATAAATCACATTTCAACCAAGGAGTACCATCGATAAATCACATTTCAACCAAGGAGTACCATCGATAAATCACATTTAAACCAAGGAGTGCCATCAATAAATCACATTTAAACCCACCAAGGTGTACCATCAATAAATCACATTCAAACCAAGGAGTACCATCGATAAATAACATTCAAACCAAGGAGTACCATCAATAAATTACATTTAAACCAAGGAGTACCATCAATAAATCACATTTCAACCTAGGAGTATCATCGATAAATCACATTTACACCAAGGAGTACCATCAATAAATCACATTCAAACCAAGGAGTATCATAAATAAATCACATTCAAACCAAGGAGTACCATCGATAAATCACATTCAAACCAAGGAGTACCATCGATAATTCACATTCAAACTAAGATGTACTACTTGACAATTGAACCAAGAGGTGCCCCCACTATATAGCAATTAAGCCAAGAAATGCATGTACCCATGATTATTTAAGAAAGTTAACATTTATTAATTATTTATTCATTTATATATTTATTTATATATTGCATTGTTACATTTAACGAGAAAATGTTGTTAATATAAACACAATGAAGGCCGGATGCACATCGTTCGGAAGGAATGTTAACATGACACGAATAAGATCCCCTAAATATTGATCTAGAAGAATGTGCGTGATTGTAAACGCCGTTGTATGGACTCAGTCTCCTTACTAGCTGATTCTTTTACTTCATTGTCGTTCTTATTCCTGTCCCTTTCCGTCAGTGGCGTTCTGCATTTTTTTTTTTAAACAAACCACCGGAAAGTCACAGTTGATGAGTTTGATTTTTCGACCTATTGATGTTTTCAGCATCATTGTATGTGGCATACATGTTTGTATTGTTCACTTTTAATTGGATGTAAATGTTACAATGTTATACAATGTTACATTTCTAACCATCTTAAATCAGTTCGTTAAGTGTATCTTTTAGTTTTCTTCTCTGTTGTATACACTTCAACACTTAGCACACGGTAATATATGTATGCGAGATACATATTCATTTCAAAGGTAAATACTTCAGGTCGACGTTACATTGCTGTAGGATATTTAGCAAATGAAGGGCGAGTATGCTACTTTGTTATGCAGTCTAATATAGTAAACCAGGGTTGTCATTTTATATTCCTGGCGTAAACATTTATTTATGTTCGGTGTTCTTACTCATTTTTGGCTTAGACGGCGAAATGTTTCTTTCAAGACTCGATGGAAATATAAATGACATCAAGGTCGGCAGTTCCTATGATGAAATTTGATTTGACTTCAATGACAAATTCTTAGCATTTTTTAAAAAAATATTTCTTACTGTTCTGTCCAATTAATATGCTTTTACGTTTGGTGCCATTAATCTGGTTAACCGTATGGCACTGAGCCGTGTAGACATTCTTTAACGTTCCTGTCCTCACCTTTTATGTTGCTTGGGTTGTATTTGGTTTTGTTAAATATTGGTTTGACTGAAACGGAAGCTCACGGAAACATATGTTGCACTGAAACGGAAGATTTCGGAAACATATGTTTGACTGATACGGAAGATTACGGAAACATCTATTCGACTGATACGGAAGATTACGGAAACATTTATTCGACTGATACGGAAGATTACGGAAACATATGTTTGACTGATACGGAAGATTACGAAACATCTATTCGACTGATACGGAAGATTACGGAAACATCTATTCGACTGATACGGAAGCTTACGGAAACATTTATTCGACTGATACGGAAGCTTACAATAACATATATTCGACTGATACGGAAGATTACGTAAACATCTATTCGACTGATATGGAAGCTCGCGGAAATTTCTGTTCGACTGATACGGAAGCTCATGGAAACATCTGTTCGACTGATATGGAAGCTCGTGGAAACAACTGTTTGACTGATATGGAAGCTCACGGAAACATCTATTCGACCGAGACGGAAGATTACGAAAACATCTGTTCGACTGATGTGGAAGCTCACGGAAACATCTATTCGACTGATATGGAAGCTCGCGGGAACATCTGTTTGACTTAGACGGAAGCTTGAGGAAATATATGTTTGTCTTCTTAGGAAGCTTACGGAAACATATTAGACATCTACATCAGTGATAGAGTTTACGGAATATGCCGAAGTGTGACTAATGAGTATTTCGGCGATCATGCCCGTATTTCGTTTTTATCATCTGGAATCTGTACTTATGAGTCAAATTATGTGTCGTTATGAGTGTACCATGATCACTCACGTGCAACGTAGAAGACCGACAGATACAATATAAAGTTAAGGCAAATATTATACACCATTAACGTCAAACCGTAGATTTATTACCGGAACAAACGATTAATACACTTTAACTCGTGTGTAAAGTTTAACATGTAATATAACCACAACGTGGAAACCCCGCTTTAAAGTTTTACCTGTATAAATAGCCGAACGCCTAGCTGTCATTCGGGGGTTTTACCTACCTGCATTACGTCTACTGCTCCATACAATACCTGTCAGGCTAGTAATATAAGTACTCCCGAGACGACGGCAAATTAAAATAATTTTAACTTTATATTGTCAGCAACGGCTTTATAACTCAATGAAAGCGAAGTACGATAATCTAAGGAGAATTTAAATGGCTGACTTTTAACGTGCACATCGCCGTCACAATACCGTAAGAATGGTGTGATGTCTGCAATAAGGAGGGTGTGATGTCAGCATTGGGATGTAACATACCATACTGGAATTGTCCTGGCTTATATAACGTGTGTTACACCTGTAACTGTAACCTTATAAAGGATATATAATTATGTGTCAGTCGTGTCTAACCTTGGAGGAGTTCGAGTCCCCTCCCTGGCTCCTAGACCCGGGTGTTACATGGTGTAGAAGACGATACAAGCACTGCAACCATAACCATGTGTCTGCAGGGAAATCAAAGGTAATTAAAATGCAACATAATGATTACCTATACACCGCATAGTGTATCAATAGGACACGCAAAGGTGTGTGTTCGATACACAATGCATTTATAAATAAAACAAATGTTATATCACCATTACATATTTTCCGAGGCGTTATCGTGGTAGGGTTGGAGGGTGTGTTGAATGCCTTGATGGACCGGAGAGCTATACTGGCTGGAGCTTTGTGCTCCTGGTAGGGTTATCCAAGTCAGACTGTGCTCCTGGTAGGGTTACCCAAGTCAGACTGTGCTCCTGGTAGAGTTACCCACGTCAGACTGAACTCCTGGTAGAGTTACCCAAGTCAGACTGTGCTCCTGGTAGGGTTATTCAAGTCAGAGAAGTTGACAGGATATCAATGTAAAATATGATATGAAAAGCACAGCGGGTGATAACGCCACTGCATGGACATGTCCTGCATCCCGAACTATCCCTATAGCTCTAGTGTCTTGTCTGTCTCATCTCTTCCTCTCGTGTTGCTAGATTTTTTCTTTACTTGTTGCCGCTGTATTAACTGGAATAGAATGAAAGCGACGTATAACCCAAACAAAAAAGTCATAATTTTTCAGCGACTGAATGACATCATTTACACAAAATGCATTCTGCATTTTCATAAAGACGATAAATATCTCCTTTAAAGTTCTAAAAGAGTATGTGGGAACGTCATCGCATGTCCCCTTTTCAGCAAAGTTGTCTCTGATGAATATTTACATTCCTGTAGTTACTCCTCTTCCTTTCTGTTTTTCTTTTATATTGTAAATTACAACATAACAAAGATGGATTCAATATAACGTTCAACAGTCGTATTTAAACAAACAAAATTAACAAAGAAACAAAACCTTTCTTTTTTACTCATGTTTTTGTTTCTGTGCGTTTGACTGATATGTCATAAACAAATTATTTGTGATTTAATTGTTCTTTAGAGAACAGTTAAGGTGTATCAGTGTACCGAGTTACAATGTGTTTCGTGTATATTTTCTCAAGTCATTGAATACAAAACAATAACAGTTGTTTAGACACGCCTCAATGACCATGAAATATAACAATAGAAAACACAACTTTCAATATTTGGTACATATGTATATACATTAACCGCCGTCTGACACTGTCGTATTATATTAGTAAGAATGTTAAGTTAACGTGTATTTATAGACTATGAAAGTTTGCACTTATAATATGTTCAAAATCATTGCAAACAAGCTCTCTAAACTATTAACATTGAAACTTAAATTTTAAAGAAATCATTGCAAACAAGCTCTCTAAGCTATATACATTGAAACTTAAATTTTAAAGAAATCATTGCAAACAAGCTCTCTAAACTATATACATTGAAACATCAGTTTTAAAGAAATCATTGCAAACAAGCTCTCTAAACTATATACATTGAAACATAAATTTTGACGTGTATACCTCGTCTGCGGACTTATGAAGAACGCCTTGGTTTATTGTATCCCTCGTCTACAGACTTATGAAGAACGCATTGGTTTATTGTACCACACGTCTACGGACTTATAAAGAACGCCTTGGTTTATTGTATCCCTTGTCTACAGACTTATAAAGAACGCCTTGGTTTATTGTATCCCTCGTCTACAGACTTATAAAGAACGCCTTGGTTTATTGTATCCCTCGTCTACAGACTTATGAAGAACGCCTTGGTTTATTGTACCACACGTCTACAGACTTATGAAGAACGCCTTGGTTTATTGTATTCCTCGTCTACAGACTTATAAAGAACGCCTTGGTTTATTGTATCCCTCGTCTACAGACTTATGAAGAACGCATTTCTGGGTAGGAGGAGGACGGGTTCGCTCGGTGTGAGGGTGTGTTGTGGCGGGATATTCCAGTGACACGACACTACAAAGTCGTCATTAGTGCGCACGTTTACAAGCAGACACTTTGTCAATATGACCTATACATGAGTTAAAGAAACGCTAAACCCAATAAACAAACAGTTCTTGTATATTAGACTTATGAGGGAACTTAGTCATATCCGTTCTTTCATAGATTTAAATTTTGTATAAGGGAACTTATTTATATTCAATCTGTTATTCGCTTATGAGGAAACTTATCGACGCTCTTTAATAGACTTGCGTAGTTCCTAGATATTTACTCTTTGTTTTGCCTTATATACCTCGCCTCGGAGTATTTTGTGATCTAACATTATATGATTTTGTAGTGGCTTGGTGTTTGTTAACGTTTACTTTGGTCGTCGGTCCGTCTGATGTCATTCTTCCTAACATTACGAAGTGTTCTACACGAACAATACTTAGCGTTACTGGTGCTTTGCTCGTGTATTAAAATAACGCGGTAATAATTAAAACCCTGTGTGAAACAGGATTAGGACGTACTATAAGTACGTGTATCAACATTGTCTGACGCGTGTGGGTTATTGTAAATCAGGCGTAATCCATGGCCAGTACGGACCTGTATATACCATACCTAGAAACAACTCATTTCAGAATAATCTATGTTGAGATTTTTTCAAAATAAAAATAAGTTAAGCACCCATTTTCAATTATAACGTACACATTATTCCGTCTTCGAGCTACACTCGAGGAATCAGCGCGCCTCTATTCTTTCTCAGAAGGGCTGGGAAACTAGTTGAACCTCCTTCGTGCTAAGGATTGGGCCTTAACAGTAACTACCTATGAGGCAGTCGAGGCAATTGCCTCGCCTGCATTTTGCTAGATTTCATACATTTAAAGTAGATTATTTAAAGAATACATAAAATTGCCTCGGCTGTTATGATACCCTAGTTACGGCCATGTAATGGGGCTTTCAAAGAAGAATTACCAGTAAGCTCGAGACATAATCTCGTGTTATTACGTCTCTGTCCTTTGTACACACCGCCCGACCGTGCACGGAAGACTTTAAATCAATGCAATCTATGTGCACACCATATTTACATATCAATATACGGTTGTCATATTTTGTGTAATTTGTATTGCGCGACGATGTATATTTGCATTCTCCTTGGTCGTCAGTCCGTATGATGTCATTCTTCCTAGCTTTAAAGTAATAAATAAACGGTAATCAACAATATTATATAGATGATCATAAACAAAATTTAAAGAACCAAATTATATTTTATAAAGTTTACAAATAAACTTGAAAATTGATATAGCAGTAAATGACTCATATTTCAAATACAATTACAGATCTCACGGATGTTTACAGGGTCTTTAAAAAACAATAATAAGCGCACGATGCACCGTGTTATCAATGTTGACAGTAAAAAAATATCAGTATTCATAAATCAATAAATGACTAAAGCTAATATATTCATTTTATAAACGAGATCATAAACCTAACATTAAGTATATATACTTTTTGAGATACATAAAACACACCCATGCTTTTCGTTTTAGAGAAACACTTGATAAAATGACTTAAACAAATACATGAATAATCCTTAAAACCACACATGCAGTGAGACACCAAAACATGGACACTAGAGAACTGATTTCGTCATTATTAAATGAGAGAAGATTTATATAGAGATTATATAGAGCTTTACGTAGCGTTAACAACGATGTAGGTATGCAATTATATAGAGCTTTACGTAGCGTTAACAACGATGTAGGTATGACATTATATAGAGCTTTACGTAGCGTTAACACGTAACAATAGAGTTATGACATTAGAAAACAGGATTTAAAATCACAATGACAGTACTATTTGAGAAGGGGAGTCAGTAGGAAGCGCTTCGTGTGCGGGAGATTGAAGGTTCGAATCCTGATCGCTTCAAAATTTGGACGTTAGAAATATGGAATTGCGCGCCCTGCAAAGCATTTAGCATTCTTTGACAAATGCAGATCTGGTCCTATCGTCGCAAAACTCATTAATTTATTATATATAGTGCTACTTTACTTCCGCTACTTTACCCCTAAGTTATCGAAAAATTACCAATCTACTCAGCCCAGCTAAACATCTCGCACTGTGAACAATGGCTCACTCGAACGCTGAAGACTAAAAGACACGTAGGAACGATATGAAGGACTTCATAAAGCGAAAACGGCTTGAACAAAGTTGACATATAAAAAAAAAGTTGTCGTTATAATCATATAAATAACTCTCCTGTTTTGCTTGTTATAAAGGTCATTTCCACTCCAAATGAACTCTGCCCACATAACTTTTCATTTGTTCTGAAGCGATCTGTACTGGCCCAAGCTTGGAGCTATAACTGGACTTGCCGGCATGCCTTGCTCATACAGGTGATTTTTCCTGTATCTATACATCGTTGGAAAGGCCATTCTTATAATATTGTTGGTCAACTTTGTCCCTAACATCTGGATCATCTATACCCCTTTAGCTCCCCGTGTAGCTAGGTCTCGTTTATTTTAATTCATTCTCTCTTGCTCGTCCGTTGATGACAGTTGACTCGTAGTTTTGCCCGAAATCATGGACGAGGGTTTGTTTTCCACAGAGAATTGTTTTACCGCTTATTATGATGGTTGATTTACGTCATGTCGACTTGTCGATTTGTGGAGGCGACAACCCGAACATAAATAATTACAAATCACGACTTGTCGAACCATAGCTTATAGATATTACAGTCATTTATTGAGGCCGGTATCAGTTGTAATTTATCTTCCTTGCTGTTTTCCGTTATAAAACGTTGTGCCTTTTTGAGCTTGGTTAATACATATGTTATGACCTTTGTACGCATCCTTATTTTGTATACACGCCCTCTACAATAAACTGTGTTTATAATGGGGCCACCTGCAACATCTGTGTCGCACTTTGACTTTATATTGTCGTCCCCTACATGTTATGTTACAACTGCAAGCCATGTAAATACCGTAATGTCAGCAGGTAATCAACGTTGATTAATTAAGAATTACTACCTAGCTGAGATAGGTAAATACACACGGACTAGTGTATGTATTACACTTACCTGTACTATATACCTAGGTACACCTGCTACTACGACTATACGAGGTAGCATTCACGATGTTGTCAAAGAAAAGAATGTGACAGGCCACAATATATTTAATCATTTAAAAAGAATATAACATAAAGAAGGATTAAAACTACAAAGGGGTAAATAAAAAGTATCTTTAGTGCAGAAAACTACAAAGAGAGTCCATAATAAGTTTATCTTTAGAACCATTACAGTTCGTGTGTGTTACTTAGTAGCCATTGTCTGCCGCTGTAGCTCAGAGAGCGTAAGCTTCGCGAACAGGGGCGCGGGTCCAATCCGCGCTATAAAGTTAGAATTAGGTTATCTTATCGCTTCCTGCTAAATCGTTCTGCATTTCTTAGTAGCAGAAAAACGGCTTAGCTCGGTGTCAAGATAATGTGACAAAGTGAAATATCATGCCATTATGTCTGCAGCGTGATATTTCAGTGAGCCAGTACTGTAAAGTCACTATAAGTGTGCACTGTCACAAGCAGGCACCGTCCCTATAGGACCTAAACATGAGTTAAAAGGGACATTCAACCCCAATAAAGCAAACAAACAAACAAAGCCGATTAGGACCAAACTCTTTGTGGAGAATTAACTTAATTTCTCTTAAAGTCGTAAGTTCTAGAAAAAATTGTTATTACGAGTTTGAATACCCCTGCCAGTTCACAGAAAATAGCGAAAGAACGACAAAAACAACTTTTAAGGATTGTTGACCTGTTATTGTCCTACTGTCATGTTGTCTTTCGTACTGTCGGCGACGATATAACGACACATTTGTACATGTCGTCGTATAGTCAGGGTCAACAAACAACAGCACGTTAAAACGGAACAGTTTGTCGATCGTGATGTCAAGGCGAGAAAAACGACAGCACGACACAACTAAAAACAGTTTTTTTTCGTACTGTCGCATGCGAAAATTCGACGAAAGTATTTTTTTTATTTTTCGTTTCCCCTTCCCCCTGCGAGAACATGGTTTTTTTCGCCCATCGATAACACTATGAACTGTTACATTACAATCAAATCGTAGTGTCCAACACAACTACAGTTGGTTTTGATAAATCTAAAATTAATCTAAATCAAAATTCCTGGAATCTCAAGAAAACGAATGAATACCATATATAAACATATATATATAATTTACTGTCTGTTTAAGCAGTGATAGTGTT
This sequence comes from Pododesmus macrochisma, assembly GCA_032359645.1. NCBI lineage: Eukaryota > Metazoa > Mollusca > Bivalvia > Pectinida > Anomiidae > Pododesmus > Pododesmus macrochisma. The sequence continues at coordinate 8,763 of JAUMGZ010042835.1, read as the reverse complement.
AATATACTTGTTGTTTTCATTACACTTTCAAATGTCATCGAGATCTAATAATACTTAAAACAACTATCCCTGTTAAGATAGAAATGAAACTTTTGACAGGAAACAGAGATACATCGACATGTGACGGCCTCCTCGGGACTGTGATGAGTGCATTAATTAATGGGTATATTTAATACTTACGTGTTTATACATATATTGTCAGCCGTTGGTGTCTGATCACAACAATGTGGGGCAGGGTGAGTGAACTATGCTATCAATGACTTGATCTTATTTCAATTTCAAAAACTTCCCTTTTCTATGTTTTTGATATGTAAATCTAATAAATATTTTAGTTTTATCACATTCCGTTTACTCAATTTCATTTTAATTTTTTGCACAAGTTAACTTCAGTATCGATATGTCCATCGATCCAAAAATTATAACGTTGCAGTAAGTACTCTGTTTGTTGTCGTCGTCGTCGTCATCGTCGTCATCGTCGTTGTTGTCATTGTCATCGTCGTCGTCATCGTCGTTGTTCCATAGACACAAAATGGCAATCAACGAGCTGCATTTAATTAATGTATACTCATATTTATAATTCAGTTATCTAAAAAATGAGAACTTTGGTGATCTATGATAATCAATTATAAGAAGTCAGCACTCAAATACGAACGTTTTCGATTAATTTTGTTTTACTAATTTTGTTAGTTGTCAGTAGTAAATGAAGAAACAACATGTATGATTAATAACAATAAACAACCGAATATAACACAAACAATTGCAAAATGTTAGGATCCATAGCTTACAAAGTATTACAACATGTTGTCATTAGTACACTCAGGGAATGTATACATTATTGTTGATTTATTATGTCCTTCAGACGAAGTGCTGTTTCTTCTTATATTTTTCTTCTTCGTCTTCTTCTTTGGACATGAACTTGTCCGGATGTTTTTTCAAAGACAAATGGTCAGATCCTTATTATGGGTCGATGTAACGTTGAAAATTGACCTCTGTTGAAAATGAAAACGGGGTCAGTTTTCAACGTTGAATATGGACCCGGGTCACATACCAATGTCCAAACCCGGTTCGATTTTCAACGTTGAATATGGAACCGGGTCAAATACGTATGTCCATACCTTTTTTCATATTCAACGTTGAAAACTGTCCCCGATTCATATTCAACGAGGTTCCATATTCCATGTTACCGGACGGGAAAGATGAATTGATACGCATTTCGATATTTACTTAAACAAGGGAGACAACTTCTTTTAAGGGGATGAGGAGGAAAGTTGCATATCGATTTTTGTTAGGACCTTAGGGTGTTAAAACTAGCAAACTGTGAAACATAGAATAATTTACATGTCTGGTTTTCTTTCACACGCAGCTCTATACACGTAAACTGATTCGTACTGGTGAGTCTTTCAATTGATCTGTTCTTTACTTTGAGAAAGTAAGCTGACAATTGCAAGGAATTTATCCAAAAGTCGCTTTCGCGGAGTTTCATAGAAACAAAAGAAAATCTTCTTTAAGGTCGAATTTCCAATGGTTGTTCAAGATTACAAAAAGAGATATATGGGAAAAAACTATAAAAAAGGAGACTTATATAAAATAAGAAACAAAAGACGTTATAGTTTAGGTGTCAAAGACCAATACACTAAACACGGTTCAGCTCATACATGGGAATATCAATCAGTCTAAATGGGAATATAACATAGGAATAAGTCTTATCCATTCAATGGTGAACTTAGCGCTTATCGTTGATTTGTGGAGCGTCACTGTCCATAGAGCTTATTAAAGTAGCACAAACTTTGTCGATAGGGCCCTGGACACAAATATTTATTAACCGAGTCAAGTGCTGATGATCTGTTTATCCCTGCGCTACATATTCACGAGTTACTTCCCTTTGATGTTTAGATATCATCTACCAAACTCTTGCGAGGAGAATTGTTGTTGTAAAAATAGAAGATTTCATACATACAAGTAATTTAGGATTTAAACTTTTTATTTGATGGAAGGAAGTTTGTTTATTAAACCATAGCACTAGACCTAGTAAAGTGAATTTCACAGTTACGTGTAGCATCAATTATACCTTACACAATATAATGTACCGTCCATTCGCTCATGTCTGATGGTCTTATTTCGTTTACTTGTAAAAGTTATATCAATAATAATGTATAGTATATAATTTTATGTAATCATTAGTTCATTATGTATTAGCTTGATCATTTTAAATTATGTAAAAAACAGTGTGAATGATGTGTGGAATGTGTGTGTGTTTATGTGTGATAGTTGTCTTTGTCTAATGTAAATTTCATATTCATTATTTATAAGATATATTTTAGAGTCTAATTTATTTACCGGAAGTAAGGAGATGATTTATATAGGTTTTCCTGTTATCAAATCCTTTTGTCGTGTATGTTTTATGTATTTGACAATAAAATATGTTGAAATTGAAAAAAAAAAAAAATAAATTGTTAGTCACTTCGCGTTTCGGATGTTAAGACTTTATTCATTTTTTGTTAATAACTGAAGTATATTTAAATTAAGATTTACAGAAAAAAGTGCAAACATTAATTGAATACGATGTGATTTTAATTTTTGTTTTAAATGGCAGTTCGACAACATTAATTAAATAAACATAAAACTGAAGTATGTGTGTGTGAGAGAGAGAGAGAGAGAGAGAGAGAGAGAGAGAGAGAGAGAGAGAGTCCAACAAACAAACATTCTTTTTTTAACAAGAGGCAACTATTTGTAAATAGTTTCAGAATAGCTTAAAGTTTTTTCGTTACCTAAATCATTCATGCTACGTTGTATCGCAGCACTTGTAAGAAAGACAACTCGCACAATTTTGTTTGGAAGTGGTATGTTTCTTGTGATATACTAACAGAGTTATCTTTCTTTGATTGGTTTTTTCTGTTAATATGAGATGTAAGATGTTCATATTTCTTGTGTGCATGCCGTAAAATACATATAAACTTATAGTGGAAATCAATATTACAATATTTATTCTTCGCCAGCTTGTTCATTTTAATGCAACATGTTTTTAAAACTATGCAAACACAAAGCGCATTGTTACAGAGGGAAAAAACGTATAAACCTACAATATTGATCCCAAATAGTGAGTCGAAAAGCATAGTTATATATATATGAAAAATAGCCATCATTTGTGAAAGATAAATTACAACAGCTTGATTGTAACGAACATACTTCTTTTTAAAGAAAACAATGTTTAAAGATATGAAATTAAACAAGACGCAAAATTAACATTTTTAATTAAGCTGTAATTTTACATTTAAAAAATAAAAACTCCTGTAAAAGAAAGCTCAAATATAAACCTCATCGTTTACGCAATTTTTGCACCCACTTAAATCGCAGCCTTTCCTCTCAAATATAAAGAAACAATACTGTTGACGTAGGATATAGCTAAAGTCTCTTTATAGATGTTATAATTAAACAGTTCAAGGAAGAATCACTACACTATCACTGGTGCATACTAATTTATGTTTTTTTTTTCTTCTGTTGTATATAGTTACTCCGGTTAAATATTAATTGTACTGGTACAGTATGTAAATGCTTGAAATCTCTTATGATCTTACTATTTGTTTGTGACATGTGTATAAGGAGGGGTCCTTGTTTGCTTGAAAACCGTTTGCCACATCCCTTTATTTTATATGCAATAGGATAATATAAATGAAAATTTGTGAGAAAAACCAAATACAAAGTTGCAAACTCTCCCTATTAAGGAGAGAGTCTCCCTATTTTTCACACACAATTTTCACATTTGAAATCAGTATTATTCCTAAACCTTGCTTATCAACTTGCTTTAACTGAACTGCTTAAAGAGACAGTTTACAGTACTTCTTTGTCATATAGGGAATTGTATATAGATATTACAGACATTTCAAGATTTTGCTACGCGTTTTCTCCCCCATGAAAAGTTCAAAAAGTTGGCTGGTATGCCAATACTGCGAGCATTTGAGCCTTTTTGTTCTCTAGCGTATTAAGACTATACAGTGTGCCTCCTTTCCCCTCCTTCCCAGTAGTTTATTCTGAATAACAACCAAGAGTACTTACCTACGCTGGTGTCACTCCTCGATCCTCCGCCCCTCCCCGCCTTGCTTGTCATAAATCAGCAGCAATATATTCACAGGAACTGTAATATAAACGTTAACTTTTAAAAATATAGAATGACGTGGATAAAAAATATCATTTTTAATAAAAATTCATGTTATTTGCATTGTTAGCATATTGGCGTGTGGTGCAGCTGATACTCTCGTTCTCGGTTAATATGGCCGATGCGTGGTGTCGCCTATTGTTATATTTCATTTGTGTGTCAGTTGTCGTCATGGCCGGACTATGCGGTATAGTATATTTACAACAACATTCAGTATAACAGCAAATCCATTACAAAGGCGATAGATTTATAACAATCGGCCCAATTATTATAATTTTCATTATTTACAACAACAAAATTGTTTCAGCTACAAAAGAAGGAAATAGGACCAAATAAGTGGTAGGGCCTCGCTCACAACCAAATAAGTGATAGGACCTCGCTCATAACCAAATAAGTGGTAGGACCTCGCTCATAACCAAATAAGCGATAAGACCTCACTCATAACCAAATAAGTGATAGGACCTCGCTCATAACCAAATAAGTGATAGAACCTCGCTCATAACCAAATAAGTGATAGGACCTCGCTCATAACCAAATAAGTGATAGGACCTCGCGCATAACCAAATAAGCGATAGGACCTAGCTCATAACCAAATAAGTGATAGGGCCTCGCTAACAACCAAAAAAGTGATAGGACCTCGCTCATAATCAAATAAGTGATAGGACCTCGATAACAACCAAATAAGTGAAAGGACCTCGCTCATAACTAAAAACGTGATAGGGCCTCGCTCATAACCAAATAAGGGATAGGACCTCGCTAATAACCAAATACGTGATAGGACCTCGCTCATAACCAAATAAGTGATAGGACCTCGCTCATAACCAAATAAGTGATAGGACCTCGCTCATAACTAAATAAGTGATAGGACCTCGCTCATAACCAAATAAGTGATAGGATCCCGCTCATAACCAAATAAGTTATAGGACCTCGCTCATAACAAAATAAGCGATAGGACCCCGTTATAACCAAATAAGTAATAGGACCTCGCTCATGACCAAATAAGCGATAGGACCTCGCTCATAACCAAATTAGTGATAGGACCTCGCTCATAACCAAATAAGCGATAGGACCTAGCTAATAACCAAATAAGCGATAGGACCTCGCTCATAACCAAATAAGTGACAGGACCTCGCTCATCACCAAATAAGCGATAGGACCTCGCTCATAACCAAATAAGTGATAGGACCTCGCTCCTAACCAAATAAGTAATAGGACCTCGCTCATAACCAAATAAGCGATAGGACTTCGCTCATGACCACAAGTTGATCTACAAATCGAACGGAACATAAATCAAGAATTGACAAGATCTAGATAAACAAAAGCTAGAAAACAGACAAAGGAGGTGAGGGAGGGGGTGAATCCCGATGTTAAAGGACAAAAACCATACTCCTACAATATTATAAAAATGGTCTAGACAATAACATATGCCTGTGTACACGTGTTTCTGACAATCCAGTCATCATCAGCAAAGGTGATGTACGCTGTAATAACACTTGAACCTATACATATAATTTAATATTATCAACAATCGGATGCAAGGACGTACGGACGCTCTCACTTAACCCTACTTGTGGGGTGATTTCTTTTGTTTGTTCATTCCTGAGCTGCAACACACACATTTTTCACCACTATCTGTTTCCGCTTTATTCCGTCGCTAAAAAAGCACATGCGTACGGCAGAAAAATGATGCATTTTGGGTAAAAAAATCACTTTAAAACACAATCTCGTTTCCTATAGGAGATGACGGAATAAATCTCAATTGCAACTCATAAAAACATCCATTGCACCCCACAAGTATCTCCGGACACGTACGACGGACGGACGGACGGACGGACAGACGGAGAAGAGCCGAAGTTCTACACGAATTTAGATGCAGATAAGTGTGATACTGTTCCTCCACGGTCCATAACTTATACGTAACTGGTTATGTGGTAGAGGTCTCAAACAAAATACGAAGCTCACTTAATTACAGGTTGAATTTGTGAAAAGTTCAGTTTAGCGTGTAGAAAGAATGCAAGTACCGTTGGTTGAAACAGTACATTGTATAGGAAGTCAATCAATAGCAAGTGTTTTGTGTGAACCAACATTATAACACATGGACTCCTGTGACCACTGAATATAGCGTGGAATCACTAATGTCATATTACTTACAGTGACGGGAATTTACATGTATTGATAATAACATTAGACTAAACTATATTTTCACAAAAAAAACCAATTAATATTTAAAGATTAGCAGTTTAAAAACATGAATTTGAAGCATAATTTATGTTCTTTCGAGTGAAGTTTGTTTTATACATGTTTCATCCCGTTTCAATAAGATACCCCCTTCATTTTATATCTATTGTTACATTTCGCGGAGTATAACACGTAAAGCGAACCCAAGTAAAAAAACAGTCATTAAATATAGGAGGAACAATTTCATGGGTTTGAATGACGCAACAAGGAGGTTGTTTGACACAGCTTATCTAAGAGTTACTTCCCCTGGAAAGTAAATTTCATACTTTTAACAGAGACTGGTTGTTTTGACAGCTGTGCAACAAACGGCTCAATTTGAGATTAACGATCCGTGCTAAGATTTCACAAAGTCTTCCCATAAAATTGAAATATGAAATTATATTGCATCAGTAATAAATGTGTGCGTTATATTTATCCGTTTCCGTGAAATTACACTTCACAAAATTCTGTCCGCACTTAAGGATACTCGAGACGCTAATTTCTCACGCTCTTCATGTATCTTAACTATATCTAACAGTAAGTTCTTCAACTTGATGTTTAAAAGTTCTAGTTTGAAAACGAAAAAGAAACAACAACAAACACTAAAACACTTTTTTCCAGTTTGTCTAGAATAGCCGGAGTAACATCTTGTCGCCCGATCCTGAATGTTATGTTTGTAAATTGTTAATATGTGTATATGAAATAAAATATTGTTTAAACCAATAGCCGGAATAATATGCCAAGTTGAACTGCTAGTCCAAAAACACTCTACCAGATCTATTGTTTTAACCTGTTGTCTGGGAATCTTTTGCTTTGTACATTATGATAATGTATAGATAAGTAACATGCATCCTAATGATAGGCATTTTATTACGTTTATAGTGAAGACGTTTCAAGAAATTTTGTGGTAAAGTTTTGAAAATATAACATCTAGAATAATCGTGTAATATCACTATATACAACGTACCTCGTCGGCGGCTAAATATTTACATTATAAGCTAAATGCTGATTCATTATTAATTCATAAACTGTTTGTAAATACACTTTCATTGTAAAAATGATTCATGGCGTTTGAGTCAAACCTGTCTTTAAATACCACTAAAGGGAACCAAGAAAAGGGGCCTTTGTAGACAGGTGACCTGTAAATACAGGTTCAACTGAGTTGAAATATAAAGAGAAGGGAGCTAACAATGCTGGCCTTTGAAGACAGGTGGTTGTTACAAAGGCGTGGTCTTAAAGTTTGACCGTCTGTACATGTAACTCAACTTTATGTTAGAAATTTCACAAATGACTTTTTCTTACCACAATAAAGTCATTTTATAAACCATACACATAGATGTATTCTAAATACTCGATAACAAAATTGAGGCTATGTACAATATACAACAAAGTCTAAACTCTTCACACGTAAGTTTATAAATCTCCCATACATTTAACTGTGTATCCTACCAAACACGTGTAAAATTCTAATATTCAACACATACGTGTACTATAAGATAGTTGCATAATCTTTACAGAACAATAGTACGTATGTTTGATTAACATCATACACTCTGTCTTTTGAACGAGTAATCTTAGGTTTATGAAGAACTAAGTTAAACCCAGAGGAAAGCTTAACATTTCCTTTACATACATTTTGATGTTAAATAAGAACTAAGTCATATAAACAGAGGATAGTCTTACATTTCTTTGTAAACATTTTGATGTTAAATAAAGCCAATGAATATTGCATAATAATACCACGCATCAATTAGGATTCTTTTATTGTTTCAAACAGAACAATCAGCGTGGTAGAATGTGTTTAAAGTGCACGCACATTCGCACGTGAATCTCTTGTATGTCTGATTTCGTTTCACAACACTGGGGAAGTTCAAGATTAACCCAAACACAACTCGAGATGGTAATGTCTCATCATGCACACACACATTGTTTCTTGTAACTTCACTGTTTTATTTTTATTGAAAATTAAGAATAACGACTAACACTTGCGTATGTAGGCTTCCTCTACGATGTAGGTGGTATTTCGTGTTTGGGAAAAAGAAAAGGTTTCCAATTCAGGTATTTCAATATCAAGTAAAGGACGCTGTTTTCAATCTTAATTATACAACCTTTGTTTGAAATATCAGTTATTGCTTAATTTGGGGTTAACAGTGACACATAACTACATATGCTTGTATACTTTTTACGACGGGTAAAATTAGCTTTTAAGTGCATTTACTATAAGTGTAAAATGCTTTGCTCTTCTAGCCTTTCAGACATACACTACCACTGTATCGTTGTTATACGTGTAAACACGTGACTTCTAGTTTGAAAGTTGATGACGGTCGATTTGGAGCTTGGCTTCGGTTAAAGGGCGGGGTCCTTTCACCCAGTTGGTTGGTTTGACGTATATT
>JAUMGZ010042724.1:0-19133 GCA_032359645.1 Pododesmus macrochisma | reverse complement strand
TCATGTCAATATGTTGCAGCGTGATATTTCAGTGAGACAGCACTATAAAGGCGCCATAATTGCACACTGTCACAAGCAGACACCGTTTTGATGTGATATATACGTAAGTTAAAGGGACGCTAAACCCAAGTAAAAAAACATCATCTGCGGAAGGTCGCAGGTTCGTTCCCCAGCCGCGTCATACCAAAGACGTTAAAATAAAAAAATATTGCTCCCGGCTAGGTTTGCAGCAATCGTGATAAGCAAAGACTGGTTTGCTCGGTATCCGGCGTGTGCGTTTGTACGTACGTGCGTTTGTGTAAGCGTGCGTGATCATGTATCAAATTAGGTCAACTATAAATGTGACGTCTCCATCATACAGAGGCAAAAATATTGGCTTTTCTAGTTTATTTTCGTTTTTTTTTTTTAAATTTTTAGTTGTCTGTAGATGTATGTATGCGTAACAGACACGTTAAAGAACTATAACTGTCGCTCTATATAAGAATGGAAGCTGGTGTGCTTTGATGTATGCTAGATTTTTCTTGCTTCGTGAAATTTATTCATAGCAAGCTGTAAATTATTTCAACTATGTCTTTACTGAAAAGGATGATTAAACAAAGACAAAATAAAAAAAAGGATGTTAACCAGAAATATGATATTTATTTATCAGCTTGATGTAATAACGTTGCACCAAGAAGTCGCTTAAATTATTGGTGTTTTCAGCAACCCATTGGTATTACTATACTTTTCTACGTTTTCAGATAATTTCTATGTTATACGGAAGATCCATCCTTATACTTGAAAGTAATCCAGTGGTATAGGAATCCTCATGTATATTACAGCAATAAACTATGAAGATTGATATTTCACACTTAATTAAGTTAATTACGAAGAATGACATCTGAATCAGAGGGACTCGGGGAAAATATTCAAAATAAAACTACAATCAATCACGTCTATCGTCAATAACATAAGCTTAAATAATTACAAAAATGATGTTTAATTGACATTGCTAATTAAATACTTATCTGTGTAATAGAATTTCAAGTTTCAAGTTTTTATTGAAATAGAAGAATGATTCTATCGTTTTAAAGAAAAGGGGATCTTTTAACGTTTAAATTGCATGTCAACAGTATATGACCACCTGTTTATTCCTCCATGCTAATCGATAAGTGGGATGATATAGATTTGACCATACAATACCTGGTCCACATATAGATTTGAGCCCCGTTGAGAAGGTAAAGTTAAGATACATTGATTGAGTGATTATTTAAGCCGTACTAAGCAAATAGTATTTGCTTTTTTATTTACAAACGCCGTGTTGTTATTTTATGTTCTGTATTTACTAAACCATGGAACTTAATCATATTAAATCTATATATGTCTTTGAATTCTTGTGTGTTCATTCTATCTGTTGTATGCGATGAATGACTTTTGTTCTTTAATCAGACCATATTTGACTATTTAACGGTGGGTGATCGTCAACCATTGTCTGGATAACAATTTAACAAAGTAAGCCCTCCGCTACAATACTAAAGTCATTATTTGCAACAAAATGCTTGGATAAAGCAAGAAAGACAGCCTGACGTTAATATGCTGTAAACAAATATACCTTGGCCGTTCAATGAAGAATCGAGAATTGATTTTTAATCAAAACTTGTCGGCATTGATCTTATCTTGAGCATTCTTTAACAAGCGATTATGTTGATTTGTCAATCATCGTGTGGTCGTGACAACTCAAAATACATTAAAATGTATATAATACCATTTATAAAAATCTATTTTCAGATAGAAGCATGTTTTTATTATAAATATATTAAATCAAATGAAAACTAAAAAGCAATAGCACGTAACATTATGAAAAATGAAAATTAAGCTTTTGAATTCCCGCCTTGTCTACAAACATAGATCACGTGCGGTAGGTTGCAGTTCGATCCCCGGCAGAGTCACTCCTGGTACGTTAGAATTAGGTCATCTTCTCGCTCCTTGTTAAGCGCCCAGCATTACTGTATAGGAGAAGGACTGGTTGACTCGGTGTCAATATAATGTGTCCGAGTGAAGTATCATGTCAATGTGTCTTCGGCCTGATATTTTAGTGAGACAGCACTATAAAGTCGATTTTATGCAAAATTATGAACTCTAAACACATTTTATACTTAAATTGTTATTTATTAAACAATTAATGACATATGCTCTATTACTAGAGGTATGGAGAACACATATATAAGCATATTTAAAGACCATTTAAAGTGAATTAAAACCATCAACAGTGATACTGTGCCTAAACATGTGATTGAAGCGACTAGCCAATATACGCCCAAAGAGCGGTGCCTCGATAAATCAACGAGGGAAACTACGAAACAACAACAACATGCCTGTTGTCTAATCCTATTGTTAGTTTGCTTTGCATTGTGATAATAAAATATGTTCAACTAATAAAGTCGCCATCAGTGCACACTGTCACAAGTTAACAGCGTTTCGAAATGACATAGACATGTGTTTAAAGGGACGCTAAACCCCAATAAAACAAACACATACACTACCGTGTTGGGGTTGTGTGAAGAAGATTAGTTTGTATCGAGAGTACGAGGCTGTATAATGTTATGCTGCATGGGAGACAACTGTATCGTCTTTGTTTTCTAAGAGCGAGAGAGAGAGAGAGAGAGAGAGAGTAGCTAAGAGAGACAGGGGTGAGAATAAGACAGCAATTCAGTTTAGCTTAGCATTGTTATACAACAAATTACCATGTATTGTTAATAACTTCCCAATGACGTAAGTTTTTTTAAAAAAAAAAACTTTATTCGACAGTATTATAAATATAGTTGGATGAAGGATAATTTCATTCTACAGATATTTTCAGTCAAAATAATGTAAACTGAAGACGTTAATTTTTTTCAACTTCATAATTTTCCCTTTTTTACATAACTTTGTGCATATCAATAAATATTTATACATGTATATGTAAATAGTTTTACAATTTGTCTTTTATCTTCAAACATGATGAATTATTAACATATTTATGTAACTGATTTGAAATGTAAACATAACCATGTTTTAACCTTGCCACCTTGAGTAATAAAACCGGGAACTTGCATACAGACAGGGGCAATTTTTACCTCATTAATGCTTGTGGTCAATTGCCATGACAGTCCAATGTAATACCACTTGCCATTGATATGGTACTGCTATCCTGATTAAAGATTGGCCGTGAAATTCTTAATGTTCTGGTCACTTCGGACGACCATAGCTTCCAAATCATGACATGATGGCGAGATTTTTTTAAACAGATTTATAGAGTTGGTTCATTAATTATCTTTATAAAATCAAAATCTCTTCTCTGAAATAGTACACATGGGGGGATTCGTTGCAAAACTTATTGATGTCCCTGTTGAAATAGAAGGCTTTAACATGGTAGGTCTAATTAGGACTTTATGGCAGGATTTTCAAAGAAATTGGTCAACATTTACATACATGTCAATTGGGTGTCTGGTTTCGTCCCCAGTTTCTCCTTTTCTCTTTGAAAGATGGCGTGGGTATTCAGAATAGACAGATATAGAACAGGGCGTCTCTCATTTTTGATATATGGTTTAGTGATCAAGCAGTGAACTTTTAAATTTTAAAAGGGGTTAATGACGCTAGAAAAATTAGAATTTTGCAAGTAATTAGTTCTAGTTTGAAAATAATGAACAAAAAAATCGAAACAGGCTTTTCTAGATTTACATAAATAGATTAAAATGCCAAATTGAGGCTCCTCTAGGGATAACCATGCAATAGAAAATTTGGACCTTCTGGGCGTGGTCAAACGCTCACTTAATTGTTAATCGTTTGTCACTGAGTTCTGTGCAATATACCACTGTCTGATAAAACTGTTTCTTTTAGTGATATACTTTCATTTCTTCTGTTTGAATGCAAAAGATAGTTAAAATTTGCTATTTCTGTATTATTTCCCATTGAACTCCGTTTAAAATCACATTTTATTTTAAAACAGTAACCATGTTTCACCAGTCCTGGTGACATGTCTTTTTTATGTGCTAAAAATAAAGATAATGCGTCCATTGACACTGTCTGGTAAGGAAAGGAAATTCTCTATTGCAGATTTCTGGCAATTAAATTAGATTCGACCTCCTTTTAAATAGAATTAAATAAATTTAAATAGCGTAGGTTTTGTCGTGTACTAACAGATTATTTGCTGAGCGACTTCATTTTAGTTCCTTAGCTACCATGGAATATAGGACTTGGCATCGGTTATTTGTTTGCTCAAGTTAAGTTTTGAATGAAATTTTAAAAAAAATTCCAGGAGAAAAAAATAAATGTTGGGTTATAACAGGATTATTGGTTACATCTTGCTATGGTGTTTGTCTGAAGGAGTCGTGTGTGACATAAACCTGTCCTATCAAACCTTATATAATTATAAACATCTATATTTATCATCTCCTTCTATGCATAGTTTGTTTAACTCTTTGGTGATTTTCTTTTTTTGTCTTCTCTTTCGCTTAACTCTTCTCTTGTTAACTATTCCGTTACTATATGAGACGCGCTCTTGGACTGCATCCATTAATTTTCTGACTTGCAAAATTAACAATATCAGTGACCATTTTTCAAAATTACTGTAATAATAGTCACCTGTATTCAAAATAAACAATATAAATAACCGATGTTATACATGTACCGATGTCAGTACACCGACATTAAAGATTTCCTTAAGATTCATTTTGTTTCTACTTTTCTATCGAATATTTACATTTTATAACAGAAAACTACCACAAATCTACTGTTAAACAAATTCTTTTTACTTAACAGACATAGTACATATATATGTAATTTAAATCTTGTAATATTTTATAAAAGTTTGAAAATCCCTCAATTTACCATTAAAACACAATTAATATTCTTAACTGAAAACATTATTCCTTATACTTGTTTATTTCTTTCATTATATTTTGAGTTTTGATTTAATAGAGAAACACTTTTGACTGTTTTTGTCTGATTTATAACAATTCATTGTCATAGTCAGTGTAGAATCAAATGTAACTACAGCTAACCGAAACAAATAATGGTTTAGTCTTGTAAGATTATTCTATGATAATTAATGTATTCCTAATGTATGTATTAAGTTTTATATAAATCCTAAGCATTTGGCCGTTATTGAATAATCTTAATGTACATTTTCTCTCTTACTTGTTACTAAATTTTGACGTTTTATTTCCACTTGCGATTGAATACATTCTTTTTCTTTCATTTCGATTACGGTTATTAGAGATGTTTATTCAGGTAGCAAATTCTCGTATTGTTGTCTTGAATTCTTTGTTAAAATCAACAATCGTGTGATATAGGACAGACTGAAGTCAGATGTACAATGACTTTTCTGTGTCTTAACTAAATAGATCAATTCATTTTTCAGTGTATACGCCATGAATCAGACATATACAAAGGTGAAAATCAACAAGAAACAAAGGAAACAAAAGATCATTTCAGCCACTGTATTTCATATGTATGTGTGACTTTTAGCAGGTGAGGTGCCGCATGCTAGTTTCCAAGGGAAGTTATCAAATCACATTCTTTTTAACTAAACTAAACTTCTTTTAATATACAAAAACAAATTTATCTAAAGGCACGCGGAGCACAACAAATCGTGAAAATCAACTAACCGATACCAGATCAAAGTCCAAGCAATTCTTCTATTGTTATTTGCTATTGGTTCTTGTCGCCATTAAACGATCACTGTAATCAACTTCGGAAGTACTGTCGTGTTAGCAAATATTTAACTCTCGGTAGGACGGCGCGCGAACAAATATCGAGCTCGTGGCGAGGACAATGCTGATTGGTTGAATATTGTCATTGAGCGCGTGCGAAACAGACGTCTGTTACAGCGTATATAATAGAGGGACGGATTTGTTAAATTAAATTATTACAAGACGACACGGGACATTGTTATGATGTCATAAGTTAATTCGAGATTTTTAAAAAGAATTTTAGAAGTGATTTCAAGTTCTTTTCTTTTGTTGAAATGCCGAAATCTTTTTTGGTAAGAGGTTCTGGAAAATCGTATGGTGTTGGTGAAGCAAGCGTCGAGCGTATCAAACAGATGGCTAGTGCATTCCACGTTGTTTTACCAAAGTCTGGGGGTAAGATAATTTATTTACGTTTTTTTAATGGTTTTTAAGATATCAATAATTACTGATTAATTTCTAGTAGTTCAGCTATATAACGAAAATATTTAGCTCATGATTCTTGTCATATTTTCAACAACAAAATTAAACAGCTACAATCACCATCGTTTTAATAATTTTTTGTCAACTTTATTTCTTTTAATACATTAAGATTAATCGAAAAAAAAGTTAAGCGCAATTTGAGCTCTTCGATAAAAATGTGAAAATACTCATCATCATAATTATCTTTGATCTCAGATTGTTGAAAAAACGAATATAAAACTGATAATACAACATTTTCTGAATATTTATCTATATTGTCATTTGAATGATAAATTTACAATCAATTAATTTAGGAAATGCTATCGAGACTTGAATAATTTAACATCTTGCTGATATGTCTTATTGTGTTCATGTAACAAACAAAATTATACTGTTTAAACCAGATGATTTAAGTTTGAAAAAAGTCCTTTTAATGTCTTCTGAAACGGTGAAATAAACTAAATATTGTCTGAAGAAAACCATTTCATAATTTTTGTAAAAGGTGAGCGGAAACCTTTAAAGAAAACTAACAATTAACATCAAAATATAAAGTACTTTAGAATCAGTTTTGATGAAAATGATAAGATACAGATGAATGTTTTAGATTATTCAAGAAAAATATACAGATTATGTCGAGAATTATTCTGAATTCATTGAAGTAAACAGTTCGCAGGCGGGAAGTATGATCTTTGTAGGTTTAACTACGCTGCTCTGATTTATAAACAAGTAATAGTTTAAAGATAGTCTTATGTCCATCAGTTTAAATGGAGCAAATTCATTTCTTAATTTCTATGTTTGCATCTGATTGTATAAGCGTTTACAATCAACATAAAAATTGTGTAAGTGATATACTAGAAAATGTATTAACGGAGACTGCGATTACGCATTTGTGTTATTCGTACATTCATCAATAACTAATATATAAAAGCACTGTAAAGGTAAATCTATGATACGTTTATTGACCGCTGTATGGAGACATTTACAAGTGCAAGTTGTTTCTTAAAAAAAAAACAATAACGACTTACTCTAAATATGTTTGTCAAAATAATTCCTTGTTGAAAGTTAAATCAAGTTTGATTTTATGTGAAAAATATGTTATTGTATTTTAGCACTTTTGGAGCCAGACTTTAGCCAAAGTCACTTAGCTGCCTCTCTCATGGGTCTACGTGAAGGGGTGTGGCCACATGGTTTCCTAGACCCTGGGAAAATCAGTACGGTAGGGGGAAACTACACTGCGTTTAGGCCATGGCAACAAAGAGAGAATAGTGTTACAGGTGAGTTTTGACTTCACGATATCATCAGTATTACAATGTTCTTAATAGCATTGTCAAATTAATCGAGTGTCCCATTTCCAGGTTGGCGTGCGTTGTTATTTACTAATGTAAAGTAAAAAACGTACGAAAAAGTTCAAATTATTAAGCATCATAATTCATGTAGTTGCGCAGTCTTTTCTAGAAGATAGTGTTGAAAAATAAGAAAGAAAATGAAAAGATAAAAGAAATGTTGCCAGGGTTGTTTAGAAATGTTCGTGGTCAAGTGCATTGTAAAGTTTATCAAAAACATCTAATATTTGAATAATTAAACTCAAGTAAACAGTATTTCTTAATACCATACATAGGGTGTCTCTTTTTAAACCTTGGCAACCTTTTTTGAGCAGGCCGATGTATAAACGCGATGTGATTTACAATACGACAGCGTTACAATTAAACGCTTTTATTAGTTGACACAAAATGTTTTCAAATACACCGAATTTTAATATTTGAAATCTTAGGTCGGTGAAAGGTAGCCTATGATTATAGTGATTTAAAGGTTCACCAGTCTGAGCATAATAGTTTTTGTACATTTAATTGTTGAAGAATGCTTCGATTAGCACTAAACATACGTTTGTCATTCACGTCTATGTTTGGGTTGAGTTCAGAATAACTTTATTAAAGAGGCACTCCAGGCTCTTAAGAAGTCTCCTCTTTAATAAAAACTACCGCAAGTTAATATAAGATTTGTATTTCAATCGTCATGGACAGATGTTAAAATACAATGTTAACTACTTAATGATTTTCATTGATTTCGTTTTCTGTTGAGTAAAGGTCAGAGTTGAAGTAGTACGTTTTTCCTATTTCGTTGACCTTGTGATGTTCTTTTATCTTCGGATATAAAAGATTTACTCAAAGTTCATTCTTGCTTTATTATAAATAATCTACCTGTTCGGGTAATTCAAAAAGGTTTACTTTGACAACAATATTGAAGTGATTTTAATGTCGTACAGACCTTCAATCTGATTTTAAAAATCCGTATAACTGTGTTGCGCTTTATCGTAGCGTATAACAGAATAGTCATTTAGAAGTTCGTGATGTTTCCATTTTTAGTAAATAAATGTATATTTGGTTCATTTTTCTGTGTGCGTCCAACGTTTTCTTATTGTTTGCCAATGTCCATGGACCAACGGCCTTAGAATATCGTCTTGGTTTTTCGATTTACTATCTTTTTTATTTTTATTTTTTTTGGACAAAGTTTGTGTTTTCTTTCTGAATCTATCTTTCACCGGCTATCAATCTATTGACACTTTATTATTGAAATGTCGCGGTTTGGCATTATCATAGTAAACAGGGTACACGTTGTAAGTCTGGAAATAAAAGAACATTAAAGATGACGCTGAACTTTTTTTTATAAGGGAAAAAAACTTAATCACGGGTAACATACATGTAGAAATGGGTTAAATAAATGTCATAATCACGGGTAACATATATGTAGATAACGGGTTAAATAAATGTCTTTGGGGACAGCTGGACAACAAACGGAATAAAAAAAATAGGCACCAAAATAATTCAATGATGACAACATTGCACAATATAATGTGCACTTTTTAAATCGTTTTATGTGAAGTTACATTGTACTATCAAATTCTCTTTTTCAATATCATATAGATGGCACAAAACAGGGAAACAGGTAAATCAATACTTTCTATTGTTCTGTTAATAAAACTTTTCCTCTGTGTCCACTGTCCATTTCATGGTTAATTCAATATTTGTTTTTAAATTTTGCAGATGTTCAAGCATCGCCAAGTATGGTACCTTACGTGCATCCCGCTCTTTTGAATGCAAGAGCCCTTGGTGTTGACGCAAGGTGTATTCTACAGAATTTCCTGTTGTCTTACAACTATTTCGGTACTTATCCATTCCGCTATGGTGCCTATTTGTCAAGTTTGAAGGAAAGGAGCACAACAGTAGAAGAGAACCAATCTCCGACAAGTCCTCAGTCTGAAACCTCCGGAGAAAGCATTACCTACGAATGTACCAAATGTAACAAACTTTTCAGCACTCCCCACGGTCTCGAGGTGCACGTGCGGCGCTCCCATAGTGGCACGCGACCATACGCATGTGAAGTGTGCAGCAAAACATTTGGTCATGCAGTGAGTCTTGACCAGCATCGTATAGTGCACACACAGGAACGGACATTTGAATGTAAGCAATGTGGGAAAGGATTTAAGCGATCGTCGACTCTGTCCACTCATCTGCTGATCCACAGTGATACGAGACCATACCCTTGTCCATACTGTGGCAAACGATTCCACCAAAAGTCAGACATGAAGAAACATACATACATCCATACTGGTAAGTGCAATCGCCGTACCGTTAAGGTATGATATGAGACTTAGTGTTGTCATAGACATACCCTTTACTCTGAGTCAGACATGTAAACTTGTGTTTATCACTCAAAGTCAGACATTGTAAACTTGTTTTTAAGAGACAACAATTTTGCAAATTGTCCCGACAGTCCATATCTTACTTAAAGCAGAAGAAATTTTCCCAAATATAAACTATAGTTACTAAACTTAGAATTAAAATAAAATTTTTTGAATAATATAGTTCTTTTTATTCAGTATTGCTGCCTCAAATGCTGGACGTTTCCCTCCGGTTTTGATATATAATGAAATAGAAAAAGGTTCAAGTTGATGAAGTTGCGAACTCTCAACACGAATGTTAAACAATCAAACCGTCAGAGTGGATATCATTGATAGGTTACTTTTAACAAGTTTTATTATGCTCAGTGCTCACAATAGGCAGAATTAAGCTATGGTTTTCTCGTTAATGTGCAAAAACAAGAATATAATCATTATGCTTTTTTATTAAAAATCCATGAGCTTGGTTTTGTGTCCTGTTTCCTTTTATGATTTACTTGGTGACTATTGTGCACGTCGTTTTACTTTTCAATCCAATTTGATGATGTCACTAATTTGAATAAATTAAATCACACATTCAATAGCATCTTCGCAAGCCAAGTTTCGCTACACTACGTTTCACTACGAACTGAAAGGAAGTGATTCGTATACCTTGGCTAGCGAAGATGATTCAATAGATGATACCACAAAGTCAAAGTTTGAACTTTTTGGTGATATCACTCATTCATTCCGAATAGGTGATTCGAAAAGTGATATTCTCGAATGGGATTAAATACATGTAATACAACGGCGCCCCATAGATAGCTCTTCTTATGTTTTCTGTAATGTTAAATGAATTTGTTTAACACATTGTTAGGCACCAGAAGACTGCCTCTATTTACGACAGTTTAGACTCGGGCCGACTTTATAGTGCTATCTTACTTTGCGGGCACATATGGGGGGCTTCACCAGGCGGTCACGCTATACTGACATGACGTCAACGGATCCCCGTTGTAAGGTTACGTAGTGCCGACTTTTTGGCTCGGAAGCCACAATCAATGTTTTTCTGTAATGTCGCTTTTTTCCTGTAATCTAAATTGCAATCAACGGAAACAAGAAATAACAACATATTTTCATTTTTCGTCAAAATTTGCATTAATATTTATGATGGTGTATTGCTTATATACGTTGTCATTAGAAGTGATATTTGTGTTTCGGTTTATTGGACACGGAATTAAGTTAAATGCTTTAACGGATTCTTATTTAATAGTATGCCTCCCTCTCAATCGATCGAAATGAAGTGATTAGTATACGTCGGCTGGCGAACTTGATGTGGCCAGGATTAAAATGTTTAGCTTTAGAAAGAGTCTGCGTTTAACGTAAAAATGAATCTTGCATATTAGTATAGTTTCTAGTCATTTTTTTCTACGAAGAATAATGACCATTGAACATTAAATAGTGATCGTAATTTTCGGGTATGAAACAAACTTTTGATAAATCATAAATAAAAGAAAATGAAATTTTTTAAGTAACTAGTTGTAATTTTTTATTTAACACACGTACCGACAGACACCAAAACTTCAAAATCTCTCAAATTGATTATCAAAAGCGTGTTTATTGTTTCAAATATAATCTGCTTTAATATGTGCTATTTTTACTTGTTAAATCTTGATATGCGCAAACGTAAGAGAAAGAGAGAGAGAGAGAGAGAGAGAGAGAGAGAGAGAGATTTCTTATTATGAAACAGTTTCGCAAAAACATAAAAACGAGAGAAAGAAAGGAGAAGAGAACGGATATCATTTCATACAAAAAAACGTAACAAAAACTTCAAAATGACAGTTTCTCGACAAATTCACTACAATAAAATTGGATTTGATCTCCCGGAACCTCATTCAGAGATACAATATGTGGTATACTTTAGTCTAAGTAGAACACACTATATTCGTTTACCTTATATCACAACAATAAAATGTGATATTTGTTTAAGACAAATACATCTCGAGTACTTTTTTTGTTACATGATTTGTTCGCTTATTAACTGATTGAGTTTTATCTTTTATAACAACTCAACTGATGTAAAGTTTTATAAGTTTCGTAAAGTAAATGCCATCGGACGGGCACAATAATAAATATCTTTTCGTCATCTTTCATGCATTTGAAGCTAACAGTGAATCTTGTTGATGTACAGAAACTTGTATCGGTTCCAAAATGATGATATTTCAGACAATTAAAATCATAATGTCTCTCCTCTCGTCACGGTCAACTAGGGAATTATGTGGAAATAGATTTGCTCTGGTATCAAATTCATTACACGCAATCTCGTATCGCTCTAGAAAGGTCAGAGTCGTTATTCCATGACATTCAACTATCCCGGGTGTTCCAAACGCATTGTCAACGTACCAAGCGAAAGTGATTTCATTACAATCAGTTCTAGGACGTCTCCAGTTTCGGGATGTTTCATTTTACTTGAATGTGTTGCATTTCATGTACCGGCAACTTTCGTCTATCTTGGTACATTTGTCGATTTCATCTTTTGGTATTGCAGATTTTGGTATTCTTTCGGTATTTTATTTCTACTGTCAATCCAAAAATGTTTATGCCGGTTACAAGTCGGTCACATTTTCCGGAAAGGTTTATATTTTCTCGGTATGGTTTACATCTATCGGTCTAGTTTTTTTTTGGGGGGGGGGGGGGGGGTATGTTTTACAAATGTCGACCTCGATTTTCTCGGTATTGTTTATGTCTGTCGGTTTCGATTTTCTCGATATATTTTATATTTACCGATTTCGATTATCTCTGCATGGTATATATCTAATCTGTCGGTCTCGATTAAAACAGCAATCAAGGTTCTTATCTACCAGTCTTCAGACTCTTTCTTTGTTTTATATAATGTTTAAACTTCATTTTCAGAAACTATGAGTGATTTTAGTATATGTCGGTTTCGAATACACGTATTTCGGTATTATTGCGATCCGTTGCTCTGGATTATTTTGGTATTTTTGTTATCAGCCGGTCTCTAGCAATTTTGCTTTATTTGTTATCCATCTGTGTTGATGCTGTCGGTACATCAGGAGGGTGTCATTGTTTCGGTATAATCGTTACCGATTACATCGGATATTATTTATCCGTCTTGATTCATTGTCTTGCGGTCGCGATCATTTCTCTACTTTTGCGGTGAATTGGTCTCAGTTATTTTAGTTCACATTCTTATTCGTTTGGCTCTCGTTTTTCGTTATTGTTTCAATTTCCTTAGCATTCCTAAAATTTGATAATCCGATTCCTTTGGTTTTATATATATCATTGTTATTTGTTTTAACAGTTGTTTATGTTAAATATATTAAGCTCTCCGGACCCTTTAAATACATACTTGCTACCAAATAAGGACAATCAATTAAGACAAATTTAATTTGCTAAATTATATCAGTTTTGACTGTGGTTCATGAGTTCCAGTCTTTACTATTTTTGCAAAACAAGTACCTTATTCTTCCTAGTATTTTTTCACGTATCGCATGCATAACTAATCGCTTATCAACTAGGCCTAATATAAAGTGACGCGTGTTTATACAATATCTTAAATGTCAAACTTTACAAGCCACTGTTTCTAATCTGGAAATCACATATTTCTCTCCCAGAAGCCCACTAATCAAATGTCATGGATTTGTGTATTCATACAACAACCAATTGATTCATAACCCCATATTACAGACATGTGGCGTTGACCTTTAACGTACTCCCGTGAGACCTCACATTAACACGAGAGTTTTGATGTATTCAATATGGCGCAAATCACACTTGAATCTATTTCAATGGCGCATCCACCAGATCACGTGATATGTTTCTAATAATATTTTTTTTGTAATTCTGTTATATGGAAAGTTTTTTTTTTTTGATAATATTAATTATGCAAAAAGTCACATATCGGCACGGGTTTCATGCGTTCTAAATTAGAGCAATCAAAAACGGTATCAACAGTGTCAGCAAAAAATATGAAGAAAAGTGTTTGTAACTTAAAATTGACGACGAATCAAGATTTGAAATTATTATACATAAAAATGCGTATGCAACTGTGTGTAACTAACACATTATCATAAATATCATAATGAAAATACTACTAAAAACAGAAATACAACACATAGTATTGCCTATGTAGGCTCCTTATAACTTTTATTTATCTAGCTCTACTCTATTCTGAATTTGTTTTCTCTTGTCAATTGGCGTCCGTTGATTACTGCTGATTCGTAGCTATGGCTTGAACGTTGGACAAGGTTCTCTCACATAGAGAATTGGATTTGTTTTGTCTCTTAAAATATTTTATTTATAGATGACCTGTGCCTTTGTATTATAAGCCACGTAATGACACAATAGTTTGATGATCTTTCGAAGTCAAAACTTTACATCACTTTTAAAATACATGTAGAAGACAATCTATCGCAAGTACACTGGGCATACCCAGCATTTTACACATTAAAACTCTTTACCTAAAAATAACGTGTGAGTTATTGGCATAATTCCCATCTCATATTACTAAGTCTCGACGATTTATACGTGTTTATTTTAAATAAATAATAGATATCAATAAATAGGAGTGGTTTAAAGGTTTTACAAATGGTGTAGTTGTTATATAATTTGTTTTATTTAGCTTATTTATGAAGGTTGCCCCGAACTCTCTTTAGACAGTGTATTCTGTCAGGTCTGACAATTATTCTTATTCGTAAAATATATTATAAATTTGACAAATAACGTATCTACATTGTGAGGCTTAAGTTTGTTGCCCTAATTTTAGTTTAAGAACACAATGTATTTATAAAGTTATAGTTTCTTTAACACTTGTTTTTTTATCTTCCTAATTTTTTTACCAATACATGTTTTATGTATTACAGGCGAGAAACCCCACAAATGTCTGCAGTGTGGCAAAGCTTTCAGTCAATCCTCAAATCTGATCACCCATAGCAGAAAGCACACAGGATTCAAACCATTCGCCTGCTGTAAATGTGGACGCGCCTTTCAACGTAAGGTGGACCTACGACGCCATGTTGAGACCCAGCACACGGTCACCATTGACAGGAGTCTGGTCCAGCCATTGATGATCCCTTACTGTATGGATCAAAACAAAGTGTGAATACAACGAGCTTCATAAAATAAGGACGAAGTGCTATGTTTTGTTATACCACTATTTGACTGACAATCGACATTAATTGAATATATTGTCTCCATAAGAATGGTTTTGTATCAAATCTTTATTTTAACAGTCAACAACCTTTCCTTACCCAAGAGATATATTACAAGAATTGTGTTCTTTCCGCGTGTCTTCTACTTATATGTGATAGCCTACTAATGTCGTGTAAACTATGGGTGTGTTCTTAGACAAATCAGTTGCTATCCAATACGTAATATTGGACTAAGAGTGTTAATACTAGTCAGTCAGGTTTTACTGAAATTGAAATATAAAATAATTGTTTAATTATTATTTTCTTTTAATTTCAATGATTAAAAATAGAGTTCAGTGGTATTTACATATATAGCTTGCTAAACTACGGAACCAGGGAGAGACACGTAGTTATGAGATCTCAGCATAAATCTGAACTTTCGGATTTGTAATATATAACCTCCGACAAGCTCTCGGATTTATAAAAAAAAATCTGCTCCCGGGCTCCGTACTCAAACGTTTTTATACTAAGTTTATATATTTTAAGAAAAATGTGTGTTTTAGTCACGCCTACACATCTGTAGATATAGATCTACCTTTAATTAGATATAAGCTGTTCTGTCTATTGTAGATCTACCTTTAATTAGATATAAGCTGTTTTGTCTATTGACCGTGATGTTTATCAAGGTGGCAGTAAATTTAGTATTTATTAAACTCACGACAGCAAATAATTGTATAATATGATTTATTGCTAATATGTTTTTATTTATTGCGCTATTGTTATTTGATATTTGTGCATGATAAACAATTGTTGTGAATTTGTTTTCAGAATAAATTCTAAATGTTGTTTATTCGTTCGTTGTATTTATGTTATATCATAGAACGTTTTAGTCCTATCGATTTGGATTTGTTTGATTAAATAGAGCTAACAACCACTCGGCAGTCTTAGTGTAAAAAGGTGAGAAAAACGACAAGACGTGGAGAGAAACGACACAAAGAGAGACTTTTGCTCAACAACAATTACACTGTTTACATGGACAGTGTTGGGTAAAATCAAAACTATATGCTAAACGTGTTACACAGAGAGCGTTTGAAGCGTGCCATTTGGGAAACATCCCCATTCACCCCTATTTGTTACTATAAACGCGCGCGCGCACACACACACACACACACAGTAAAGAAATCCTGAGTCGCAATGTTGTTACATTTACATTATGTCTAAACAACTCATTGAGCAATTATTTATTCATTCTTATGTTGATTACTTTACATTTAAATATTCTTATTTTGAAAAGTTCACTATATACTCTTTAAATACACTTCTCCATTCTTTACGATTCTTACTTTCAGTGTCAAAGTAGTGTATACGAAAAACCAAGACGATATTCTAAAGCCGTAACTCCACGAACATGGGCAAACAAAAGGAAAACGTGGAATGCACACAGAAAAAGTAACCAAATATACACTTATTAACTAAAAAAGGAAAAACCACGAACTTCTAATAAAAAAACTAGAAGCGAAACCGGGTGCTCGCGATATGGTAAGCGTTTCCTGCTACACGTGTCACCCGCCGTGTTGCTTCCATGTCAAAGAATTAATGTTTTCTTCCCCATGTTTGTGCAAAAAAATTCATAAATTAGCCAGTTTTTACATTTTACATAACCTATGTAAAATATCAAGCATATTGAAAGCCGACACATGGATACAATTTCACAAACTTGATTCTGAATATATTATTGGAAGTCAATTGAACAATTTTATGATATGGTAAGTATGAACTCTTTAAAGGAAAATGAATGTAGTGATTTTTGTTCCCTGGGTGTGTGACGAATATGTGTGAATGTGCTTTATGTAAATGTAGCACATCTTGCTTAACACTAGAGACGCAACAACAATGCACCTTCTATACAGACGTCGATTGAATTACAGCATATTTACTCTCTTCAGAAGACTTGTTCGGACTTTCCGTGATTCATTCAGTCCACTGAGAACTAGTACAGGTGTTTTGTAAGAGTGAGTAAATAAATCCATTCTGTCTTCATCACTTTAATTGGTAATTATTCAGTAAATCTGGAGTACAGTTTCAATGATTCGAGTGCGCCCCATTCATTTTTAATTAATATCAAAACCGATGTCAACAATAGTCCCGTATCACTCACTCCATTTGTCACCTTGGTATAGATTTAAGTAATTAGGGTCCTTTTAAAAATCTGGTATATCAATCTATTCAGGGACGGATATCGAAATATGTTTGTTTAAAAAAGAAAAGCAAGCAATTCTGAAGTCTTTGAACGCTTTCTTGAAATCTGGTAAATTTACACAAACGTAAATCGAACACCTATTACCGAGAGTAAACATGTAGTCGGTCGGCAACATAATAACACTTCTCACTCGCGATCTCCGTACTACGCATTTATTAGTTCGTTTAAAGGAGCGATCAGATTCAAAACCAGTTATAAAATATAAAAAATAAACCAATATAAGTTAGACAGGCAGTTGAAATAATAACACATTAAGAACATTATAAAGTGAAATTAAACACCAATAACAAACTAACACATTACTAGTTAACAAATAGAATTGTATTTCTAGTCTGAAATAAGTGAAATGTAACTGACGATGACATAATATGAACATAAGTCATTCGTGTCTAATATACAAAAGCAAATCTGAGGACTATGCGTATTTTAAACATGTTATGAACAATGTGTTTTTTAAAGTCAAATTAGAAAGAAAGAAGAAATAAGCAAATTATAATTTTGCTTATTTGACCTTGATATTTGACTGCGGGAAAAGGTCAACAATTTGACTAATGCAGACCTTCCTTGAGTAAGAATATTTGAAGTTCCCAGATCAATTCAATCAGTAGATAAAAGTACGTTTTAACCCCTTTGACATCAATATGTCATGGAAAGTGGAGTGCCTACCTGACATCTTCCCTCACTATGATTATGAATTTCCTTGGTCCTTTTAATAAGCAGACATAGCAAAATATCTCAAATTTGAACATCTGTGAGAAGTTGTCAACTCTTACTTTCCTCTGTGACGATTTCTGATTTGACACTTCAGTTGTTCTAGCATTTGCAGTATCTGCCCATCACCAACTGGTAATGGCACATATTTGACCCTGCATGATCTAGCTCGGCAATTTTTTGGTTACTATTCCTGTTTTTCTCTTGTATGATGTAATCATTTTGTTTCTATTGCTTACACCTTTTGATAAAAACTTGGCTTTGTCATTATCATCATCATTGTTTAAGTATATTCTCCAAAGCTCCCTTGTGCTCCGTTTGCTCTTGGTTGTGATTTGCTGATCTACTGTTTGGACAGTTCCGGATGTTTTGGAAAATGCTCACGATCTGGTGTATTGTCCTTTCAAAAATACAGACGTGGCACTGATTGTGCCAATATTATAATCTTGTCTTTCTTTGTCATTATTTTGAGTTTTAAGGTTTGTTACGGTGTGTGGATGAGCACCGTTTATTCATATAAATGTTTTATTATCAACAATCATGTATAATTGTGAGTATCTTTTATTCATATAATACAAAAATACAATCTGCAACATGCTTCCGATAAATGATATACTTATAAGAGGAAAGAGCGAATACTCTGTGAAAGACAGCCCCGTCCTGAACTCCAGCTATTGCTTCGAAGCAGCCGTCATTAATGGACGCTTTGGAGAAAATGAATTTAGATTAGATAATACTTAAGTAAATTTATTATCAACAAGCATGTATAATTTCCTGACAGTTTACATTGGCTCAGTTGCTGCTATTAAACCCCTGCGAGCGCACTGATTGTTCGTCAATGACACTATTCATCTTAACTTTGTGCGAAATCTATGGATCTACCATTCATTTGCCACTGATTTCGGCTTTATGCTCCTTGGCTACGTCCAATTTTCGTGCTTCCGATTGCGTTTTGTAAATATGTAAATATGTTTAACTCGTTTAGATTTTATATGGACAATTGATATGGGCGGTTGGTTGTTGAGGTTGACAGCGCTCTAAAGTGTATTTATAAAATATTTAAATGTGTACATGTCAATATTTAAGACTGCTTGTCTCATGCAGGTAGTTGTAAGACTGAGGCCTCAGTAACCGGTTTAACCACACCGCCCGGTTACGTGCTGGGTGACGGTCCGCAACTAGTGTTCGGG
>JAUMGZ010042614.1:8933-19147 GCA_032359645.1 Pododesmus macrochisma | reverse complement strand
GTATGTGAAAAATTTCGTCATGGTTTTAATTTCGTCGATCTTTTACAACAACGAAATAAACGAAATTAAAACCACAAGGAAATTTTCTGATTCTACAGTATATGTACATAGTTCTGAAGCAGATTTCTAATCTTTATTAAGTATCATTATATATAACTTGAGTTACAGCACATTCAACCAAAGTACACTCCTAGTTGTTTTTTTATTGTAATAAAATATAAACCAGTACTTTCCTTTTACCTGATAAAACAATTAAATTGAAAATGATCAACACCATCATTATACATCCTTATAATAGCCAGCCTAATGGTACATTATTTACAAAGTATAAATCAATTTAAAATCAAATGGTAATAACTGAGTCATTTATTTTAAGTGTTTATACAAATTTGACTCTTTAAACCATTCATATTGATTTGTTTTTTTCATTCTCTAAAGTCTGGCAGTAAAACAAATCATGTTGGAAGAAGAAATCACTTAGGATTATTGAATGATTATGTAAACTGTGACATTATATTAACCACAAATATACCCTTGTTTTCACCTGACTTCTAACTTGAAAGTAGAATGTGAGTGTATGTGCTTGTGTTTTAATTGTTTTTAATGAAAATGTTTTACTGCCGTTGTTTACCTGGTGACCAACACGAGGTAGTTATGCAGTGTATAAACATCAATTCAGATCACTTAAAGTCGATCATTGCTGTTGAACTTTTCCTTTGAATCACGACTTGTGATTTATTCCCTCTCGTTGCCCGTATCATTATCGATTACCATCATGTGTTTAATTTAATTGTAAAGGATGACAATTAATTAA
This sequence comes from Pododesmus macrochisma, assembly GCA_032359645.1. NCBI lineage: Eukaryota > Metazoa > Mollusca > Bivalvia > Pectinida > Anomiidae > Pododesmus > Pododesmus macrochisma. Next base: position 18,333 of record JAUMGZ010042614.1, on the reverse strand, counting down.
AAATCTGTTTTAATTACCAAAATGTAGTTACGTAGTAATTTTACAGTGTGGTTAATGAAAAAAGAAAGTGGTTTCTTTGTGCCTAAAGGATATGTGATCACTTTAAACCAAATTCTGATGCAATAAAGCCAAAAATGAGTGTTTTGATCAATGAGTTTAAACTGAATAAAGGGATACTGGTAGGTCCTCAGGGTAATTCATATGAAGAGTTGTGTTAAGCTTATTATAGCGGTCCTTCATAAAATCAATTCTTAAACTGATGGCAGTCAAATATATGTTTAATGTTTGTACCTTATTTACATTGAAGGTTTAGAACTCTTTTCATTGAAACACAAGACTTTAGATTTATAAACCTGGCCCGTTTGAAGGTCCAAGATTACAAGGTTTCTTGAAGTAAATTTGTAAAAATACACATCTGTTCTATTTGCAATTTTTTGGGTTTGTTTCCTTACAATTAACAGTTTAAATTGGCCATAATAAATTGCAACATTTATGTCAAAATTATACTTGCAGTACAACAAAACTTATTATTGTTTCAGTGGTATGGCTTCAGTTATCTCCCCTGAACACTTACAGAGTAGTTCTATGTTATTTGAATGATATCATATATTGATAGGCCGGGCTATTTTTAATCCACAATGATGATCAATATCAGCTTCCATAATGTAATGGCTGTATAATTCTATAATATGATTGTAATAGACTAACAATAAGACTGCTGTGGACAAATACATCAAGGTTTAAAATTATTCTTTTATGGTGATATAATAATTTCATCAAGTTATTTCTATTATACAATATGATTTTTAAATGTCTGTTAGTCAGACAGTGTCTTTTTGAATATGGGTAGCATTGATATTGATTAGTATAAATTAATGTTATCAGTAAAATTGTCTCGATATGTGTATATAATGTGACAAAATAGTCTTCTGTATTTTGACACTTTTTTGTAGACAAGATAATATTTGAGGTTTATTTTACCTTACACACAATGTTTTAGGTCTTATCTACAAAGCCTCCCCTATAGTTAGACTCTGTATTTTTAGACTATAATTCTGACCATTCATGCATGATGACATCTCCCACATGAAAATTATTATTTTACCTTTAATTTCTTATTAAAACATTATACATCCCACATGGAACCTACAAATCTCCCTCATTTGTGGTTTTCAAGATCGGCAGGTAAAATGCATTAAGTTCCATAATAGTACAAGAAACATACATGTAAAATATGAATGAAGTTGTGGTCATCACAAGATGAATCCATGGTTAATGATTAGGTCAATAAGACAATCACCTGTCAGTGAGGAGTCCAAGAGACCAGGTATAAAGAGGATACACTCAATAATGATGTCCTTCAACGGTCAAGCAACCAATTGTGAACTAATACATACTTAACCTTCTGATCTAAGCAAAGTAAATTAGATGTTCTGACTATTATTAGGACAATGAGAGCTTAAGTTTGCTGGGAAAGTTCACCACAAGTGATCATCTTTTGTAATTGGCTGTAGTGTGCATCCTCATGAAAATGCATTAAGGGGAGACTACTCCTGTATTTTCATATGAACAGAACTTGAATAAAATCAAAATTCCTAAAAACATCACAGTTTCCAGAACCAAAACACATTTTATGTATTTGTGTGACTGACTATAACAACTTTGTGCAAGATTTTTCTATAAACCCCTTGAGTAAACTGCTGGATTTCTATTCTGTAATATTTACATCTTAGTTTAACAGTCAATATTTGGTTGCAGGGTTTTCAAGGACATACAGTATTATAGAATGTCACTAAGCTTTGATAATTAACTAAAATTTACCAATAGTAAATGGATGCATAACAACTGTATGATATTACTTATTCATTGATTAATTGTAAGAAATATTTCTTTAACAAAAGAGGAAGTATACACTATAGTGACAAATGAAATTTAAATAAAAAAAGTTATTGCACATTGTGGCTAGATCTGATAAAATTCCTGTAAGAAATATTACATGAATTTAGACATAATAACTTGATGTAATATACCTGATACAAAAAACCACACTGAAGTGGTGTAAGAAAGTATCGCATGATCACCTGCAATCACGTGTTCGTGTTGTTATAACCAACAAAATAACAGTAGATCACAGGTAATATTATGAGGGCCGAGTTTATGTGTTATTTGGTATCGATATCACAGACACGAGAGAAAGTACAGCACACACAATACACTTTATTATGAGTACAAACTTTTAAATGACCTTGATCAGTCTGTATTCGTGAGAAATTCACAAATTTGGTCAAATCATGAACCTAATAAGATTGGACTAATATGTTCTTCTGCATCAGTAGGTATGTAAATTCTTAATTAATACTGACAGACAAGAAGAGACATCCGTGCTGCATATCTTTGCTGTTTCAACACTTACAGAAATGAGATAATAGATTTATTTTTTAGTGTAAATTACCCGTTAAAATTCATAAATAGCCTTAATAGTTTCATTTACTTAGCAGAGTCTATCAGATTGCAAACATTACACTTGGGAGGTTATTGTATTTCAACTTATGTCAATTATATAATTGATAGAGATAATAGAGTGTTTTCTTTTTAACACTTAACTGTGGTGTTTTAAAATGCATTCTGTATTTTTTGGTGAAAATTATGTGAATCTTGAGTAATCGGATCACAACCTGTTTATCTCTCATCCTATCTCATTCTGTTGTGAACTATTGAAGGTCAACCAAGGTCTCATGCATAGTGATGGAAAATTGAACAAAGTGCCAATTTTAAGATTTAGAATTTTGAAATGTCACAGTTTAAAAAGGTGTTATCTTACAATAACTGAATGACCTTTTTTTGAAGATTCATGCAAATGTGCAAAATTGTTGGTTGTAAATCTTCATAGCCTTCATCTTACTTCTATTTTCTTTGTGAACACCTGTGACTTTATAATCTCTATCTTAAAAGAGTTATCTTTCATTTCAATTTGCACATAATTATACTGGCCTTGGAGCTCTTTAGTGAGCATTGCAATTTAGATTTAAAGATGCATTTATGAGATTAGAAAAGCTCTAGAACTTAATGATGCTATTACAAGATAAGTGGTGTAATCTGCTATAGTTAGCTGTAATAGTTCGTAACGCATTAATTAGCAGCAAGTCTATGTTGCAATCAGTGCTTAAAGCAATTCACAGTGAGAATTTTCTTCGAAATTTGCTTTTTATTTCTTTTATATACAATAAACCTGTGTAAATATATAATGATACATCCCCATGCAAATACCTCCACTTTAATTTAAAAAAAATGAATTGTGCTAAAATATTAATCTGTATGAGTCGAAGTAAACGTAGAGTGGCAAGTTACTAAGTTACAATTTACATATATACATATATACATGTACCACCTCGAAACTGAGATCATTCAATAAAAACAGAAGCAAAAAAAAACCAAATAAATATCAAATGAATTGAATTTTTGTTTGTTTGTTTTATTGGGGTTTAACATCCCTTCAACTCATGTGTAGCTCATATCGAGATGGTGTCTGCTTATGACAGTACACACTAATGGTGACTTCCTTATCTGCTACTGGTGTCGTAGGCAATTCTGCCTCTACCAGTCATCGCATTAGCACTTTTGGCTCTTATACCATGAGTTCTTTTATGTGCCTGAGAGACACGGGACTGCCATTTTCGAGTCCCCATCGGACGGACCATATTAAAATTAGCTGCCGGTTAAGTGTATTGCTCAAGTACATACCTTGCAGTGCCAGGGCTGTGCCACTTACTCTCAACCTCTCGCATTGAGAATATTAAAAATCCTGCATGCTAACCACTACACCACCGATGCCAACTTTGTAGTGCTCTCTCTTTTAAATATCAAGCTGCATATATATTGACATAGAACTTCACCTAGTCACATTATCCTGACACCAAACCCACCAGTCCTTCTCCTACCCAGAAATGCTGAGCAGTTAGCAGGGAGCAAGAAGATTACCTAATTTTCACATATTAGGATTTGAAGAGGTCAGGACTCAAACGGCAATCTTCCAGATCATGAAGCGATCAAATGCTCTACCACTGAGCCACCAGTCTGGTGATGAAAATGTTGCCTATGGCACAAGTCTGAATATGTGCATCAAAAGAGGAATACATAATTTATCCCAAATTTATTGCATGTTTACAAAAACATCATTAATATACCTTAATGACCTTACTATTATTGATAAGGTTTGTACAAAAAGTACAGAAGCTTGATTGACAGTAAAGTTGATAGTTGATCATTATATCAAATTACTATAATTATCTTTCCATGTGTAAACAGACATCCTGAAGTGTTTGATGGAAGATGGCTGACAAAGAATGAAATGTAATGACATAGTCTACCGGGTAGTTTTTCATATATGGAGACCTGCATCGAGAATGCAGTTTTTATGCAACATTCACAGCTGAAGACAGGTACAAAATTAGATCCATAATTGGATAGTACTACCATGAGCTTAACAGAATCTTACAACTATGCTGGGTTGATATAGAAATATCCTATAATAACTTGAGTGCAGATTTTTTTGGTTTTTGCGAAAAAAAATTGTATGAACAATTCCAGTCCTCAAGTGAAGATATCTCTGTCTTACACAACCAGGGACAAGTGATTCTTTTTCTCATACTTTTGACATTCTTATCATTCTTATAATGGCAAAAAACAAAGTGTTGATTGTATGATTTTCAAATAAAACCAATGAATTTCTTTTTATGATCTGCTGTTGTGATGTCATATCAATATTGTTAACATGACATCATTTTCATTGTTTTCATGACGTCATGTCATTTTGTGTAGCACTTATCTTCCCAACCTAGGGTGGGACAGAGACATTGTATGAGTTGAAACAAAGGTAAACTGTGCAACAGGTGTGAGGGATAATTGTACTACATTACATGAAGACAATATTTTTCAACCTACTATATGTTTGAAGCTGCATAATAGCACATCATAATCTTGTTTGCTTATGGATTGAAAATGAAAGCAGTATATCAGACCATAAAGTACAGTTTATTTTGTCTCATCTTGTACTAAAACATTTGAATAACAAGCTATTAAACCTGTATCTATAAATGTAATTAAAGGAATTTAAATATATTTGTAGGCAATTACAATCAGCTGATTGTAATTTGTTTATGTAACACGAGACAGTGATTTAGTACAATCACTTTTGTATCAGTAAATGCATGATCCATTATAGACTTCTTAATGCTTTATTATTCACTGGTGCAGTGACTGGTAAATGCAGTTGTATCTAATCACACTCAAAGATAAACATCATTCAGGATTCATTTACTATTAACATTACAGGTCAAAGTTTTCTGGCCATGTTTCTACCTGTTTTCATTAACTTGTAAAATTTATACATTTGATTGTTTTTCATGTTGGAGTGACAACAAGGGGAGTTAATTCACTACAATATGATTGTTTGTGATAGTTTGACACAGGGACAACAAGGGGAAAGAATTCAGTACCATTTGAGTAACATATGTTACAAGGGGAGTTAATTCAGTACCGTATGACTATGTTTAGTAGACACATGATCACAAGGCGAGTTAATTCAGTACCATATGACTGTGTTATGTAGACATGTGATAACAAGGGGAGTTAATTCTGAAGGATTTGGCCGAACCTCCTATGGATTTTACTGACCCTCTATGATTCTGTAGGGGGTCAGTAGCTAACCATTTAACAAATATGTCACAGTGATGATCTTTCTTTTTCTTTAGCATTTACCCCATATCAATCCTATTTTATTCAAAGCTCCCCCGTGATCGGTAACAAGCGTGTGTTGCCGGGGAGCTTTGTTTGTTTTCGCTAATTAGCGGAAATGGTGAAAATGAAAGTGGATGAAGTATTCTGCGAAATCTCACTTCGTTTCTCATATGCGAGAACTACCATTACATACATCATAAGTTTATTTCATAGAAATTATAGAAAGGAAATAATGTTTTGAATATTGTTTGATTTGTAGTAACTTTAATTTCTTTGTACTGGACATAATTCTAAATACTGATGAATTATATTGAAAAAGAAAGCGAATGAAGTATTCTAGGAAATCTCACTGTGCGAGAACTCAATGATAGTTGTAGAAATTCAACGATACTGTTTTAAATATTTCGATTTTATATTACCTTATTTTTCATTGTGATAGAATCTGGACATGATTTCTAAAATTGTATCGCTAAAATTGTATTTATGACGGATTAATGCATACAACTCGCGCCATATTCGTCGTGCAAGTGTGATGTACTTGGGTTTAGAGGTTTCAAACAAATCGCTCAGATGTAGATGTTTCACTTCACTGTGCTTCAACGAACAGCTTAGATTTATAATGAGAGGGGAGACACAATTAAATCCAACCTTTTTTTGTCCATCAACTACGACAGTGTTTTAATTTTATTCATTACTTCTTTCTGTGAGAAAATATGCCATGAATAGCCGAGGCACAGTGTATTGTGTGTGTATATATAAACAGTTTCATAAGTTAGCCTACTGTTAAAAATAATTTGTTAATAGAAATATAAGATATGTACAACTAATATCAATAAATCATGTATAATGTATCACTTAGATTTGAAAAAAATATATTGTATCTTATAGCTTAATATCTGAAATTCATTCTGTAAGATCAAGATCGCGCCATGAAAAAACAATGCTTCACAGACCGCATAACATTTGTCCTATATATAGTTTTCACTTCGCTTATAACTGCCAATATTAAGTACAATTTAAAACATAGTAGATCTACTATGTGTTACAGCAAAGTTATGTTGTAAATAAAATATAGGTAATAACTTAATTGGTGCCATATAGATTTGATATCCTCTATCATCATCTTGACACGTTGTTTATTGCTATCACTGGTTTACATTTGGAGGAATCTTAGTCGATGTTTCGCTTGATTTAAAACAAAATGACGATGAATATCTGCATTTAGCTCTACCTGTAAGGATTCCTTTAAAATTTAATAATGCATAATTGTTTTAATAATATTGCTTCAAAAAATATCAATGATAAATAAATACAGTCGTATCAATCACATCTTTATGGATTTGTCTCTTTTAAGTCAATAAATAGTGCATGGTCATGATGATTTCATTTTAAAACTCATTTTTGTAATTTATATATATTCAAATACTAAATTGTAACCAATTTCTAAATAATGAAAGAATTATTATTAAAACCCGAAAGTTAATTTTGCTGTTAAGAAATTAAGGCAGAGATGTTCCACAAATTTAAAATTGGATCTCTATAGCTAATAGCAAGACATTGAACCCCATTCTTATTGTACTTTGCTTTATCAACTACTACAACTTTAGTTGTAAAACAAGTTTTATAATCCTTTTTTAAGATCACAAGTTATATCCAAGAATCACCATTTTGTTGTTTTTAAAGTTAGTGTCTCCCAGCAGCTTTGCTGCAATTTCTTGTAATCACAATGTAAACATTGTAATGCATAAAGTGAAACTAGAACTCACTAATATTCACGAGACAATGGGAGATAACTAAAGTAAAACACAGTTGTATTTTGGCCAACTCATAGCTTGCTAACAGGTAAAATGGGATATAACTCGAAAATGCATCCCCAATTAGAAATTTAAAATGCTAATCAACAACAGAAATTTTTGTTGGCGCCATATTGCCCCATAAGAAATGTACTGACCTTCTACAGCCTCACTCATAACCAATAAGAACTGCAGAAATTTGTTCGAGGTGCAATTAGATTTTTTTTGTATTGGAGACCCATTGGCAACAAGGGGGGTTAATTCAGTACTATATGACTGCATAAAAACATGTGGTATCAAGTGGGGGTTAATTCAGTACTATATGACTGTATAAAGTAGACATGTGGTAACAAGGGGAGTTAATTCAATACCATATGATTGTTTCTGTTAAGTAGACATGTGGTAACAAGGGGAGTTAATTCAATACTATATGATTGTTTCTGTTTAGTAGACATGTGGTAACAAGGGAGTTAATTCAATACCATATGATTGTTTCTGTTTAGTAGACATGTGGTTACAAGGGGAGTTAGTTCAATACCATATGATTGTTTCTGTTTAGTAGACATGGTGGCATCAAGAGGAGTTAGTTCAGTACCATATGATTGTTTCTGTTTAGTAGACATGGTGGCACCAAGAGGAGTTAGTTCAGTACCATATATATTTGTTTTGTGTGTTGTTGACACTTTGGCAACAAGAGGAGTTCATTTAGTAACATATATATTCTTCTTTCCATTCTGTTCTGATTAGTAGTTTATTTTTCTTAAATTGAATTTACAATTGTTTTCATTTGCATCTTTACATACTGGATATATATTTGTATTGAAATCACTTACATCTAGTGTATTATATTTCTCTGTTGTAGGACCATTTGTACAGTTCTCATGACTTTCGGTGGAATAGTTCTTTATAATTATAATCAGAAACTTTTAAACTTTAGTTCATGGAGACAAGACGTAATTCAACATCTTTTGTTGACAGAAACAAATATCTATCAGATTCATGTTTAGATTTATAGAGCATGCTACAACAAGCTTGAAATTTGTCTTTCTGTGTGTGTAACAATTATATTGTGACATACAGTACACATTTCACTTATAAACTATGTTTGCTTTGTTCACAGATACTTTGTCTCCATCTCTTTCTCACATAAATAAACTAAATCTAAGATTACTTTTCAGTACAAAACCTTTTATTACAGTTTGTATGTTAATTTTTAGATTTATGCTAATCAGTGTTTAATTGTTTAACAATGGGTAACAAGATAACTATCATCTTTTCGCTAGGGTTAAAGAAGAATTATGGCTATACAGCTTTCGATACAAAGGTTTAGGTGTTTTATTGCTTGGCTTTTGAACAAAAGAATCTGTTAGGATTTCCTGTGTAAAATGGTAACTGCTTTTATTGTGTTGCAAATGAGACTTCAGATGTTATTAAGGTTCTACTACAGAAAGGTGTTTTCATGTTTAAAGAAGTTTATACAAAGGTGACAGACTTATTTAAATTCTGATATCAAGATTTTCATTAACCATAAAAAAAGGAGTTGAGATTTTAATACAGAATAATATTTCTTGTTTAAAGAAATACTGTTATATACAAAGGTGATAGAGTTACCCTTCTGATATCAAGTTTCTCATTTACCGTTATAGTTGTGTTTTATCATGTTTTATGGTTTTTGTAAGTTTGATAATTTTTTACATATTAATTAACACATTTGAATACCCTGTAAGTTGTCAAGTCAAGGTCACTTACCCAGTAAGTTGTCAATTTAAGGTCGTTTACCCTGTCAGTTGTCAGGTCAAGGTCACTTACCCTGTAAGTTGTCAAGTCAAGGTCACTTACCCTGTAAGTTGTCAAGTTAAGGTCACTTACCC
>JAUMGZ010042393.1:0-14533 GCA_032359645.1 Pododesmus macrochisma | reverse complement strand
AAGTCATATATACATTGTTTTCATTTCCCCTAAGTGCTAATATCTGTCTGCATTGTGATTTTAAGAGGATTACCAATATTCACCTAAATAAGACCCTTGTCCACCTTAAGTGGAGTTATTGCCCTTTGTTCTGTAATTGGACCAAGAAGTACAAAGTTACTGAATATTACACATAGGAAAATGTCATTTCTTGGTGTTATGTTGTTGTTGTTTTTGCAAAAACGTGTTTGCATGTCATATTTGATCAAGAAGTCTGCGAATTTTATTTGTTTTGGAAATTAAGCTGTAGATAAACTTAGATAGACAGGTGCAGATAAAACACCATTTGACAAATTGTTTTTGCTGTTAGTATGTACATGCATGTCAATAACTGTTTGCAATAATTATTATTTGAACAGACACAATCCTAAATCAGATTCATTCTGAGATAAAAAAATAAAATAAAATAAAAAGCCATTTGTTTGCTAGAATCCTTTAAATGATTGGTCTAAGTTCCTAATTATTGAAATGTGAAATTTCATCATGAATTTAAAAATTTGACATAATAAAAACTTGATGTATGATCTCTAAAGAACGGGAAATGAAAACCCATAATATAAATGGCTGAATCTTTTGATGCAGCTGTTTCGACATTACTATACTTCACTGATGAAGTGATAGGGACTAAAACTATTGACAGAATCTTTATAAAATTCATACACTACATCCTGATCCATTCTTTTGCAGATGAGTTTAAGTGTGGTAAAATTCATATTTCATGTTTAGATCAATACAAACTTGCTGATTTCAAAATGTAAAAATTATTAACATGTATACATATATATCTATTTATAGAAGATGCTGGGCACATTGTGTCACTTAAATACTCTTTGATTGGTTATTGATTTATTGCACAGGGTTGGAAACGATTTTGTTGTGCTTCATCTGATGAAATGTATATGTACTTGACATATAAAAGGAGAGTTTGTATCAATTTCTACTCAACTTGATTTAAATTCCTATTATAAAGATAGAATTCCTATGTGGTTTCATTTCTGTACTTTTAGGTTATATACGGTAGTTAATGATTTCTCCAGTATAAGTGGTATCATTGTTCCTGTGTCAAATACTGTTGAGGTGGTTGTAGAAATTAGGATATTAAATTCAGCTTATAAATCAGAACAAAGATCTCCATGCGACCTACTCCGACTTTGTACCTTTAATTATTGCCGTTTCGTGTTTTAGGACAGTATTTTATGTGGTGAAAATTCTCTGGTCATCGATAAAAACTTGATGTTGAAGCCTAAATGGTGATTATATGCTAATTTGATAGGTGTGAAATCAGCTTTTATCCCAAGGTATTGATCAGCAATGTAATGATCAGCTTTGTATTTATATTCCATTACTGGTGGTTGTTATCTACAAGATGTATACTAGTATATTATTAAAGATTTCATATGAGTTCAATTTTTTTTTGCATTATTTTCTTACAAAACATGAATGTTAAACACAATAGATTTAAGATTCACTTTTGATTTCCATTTTTTCTAAACAATGAGCATATTTATTTAACTTATACAAAAGTGTGTATATATAGGTAGATGTTGACTCACAGTGGAACTAGATTAATACAGCTCATCCAAACATTTCTCAAAAACTGATAAATAAGATAATCTTGTTTAAGAGAGATTTCTATTAAGATTTTAAATGTCTGGACACTGAATCTCCACTATAACAGTTTTTCCTGACTTCAGAACCATAATGGAGTGTAATCAACATCATTATTCTTGTTTGATTCTCTTAGACTGCGGGTTATGTCTTAAAAAATTGTTTACTCCTCTCTGTCAGGGCTTAGCTCCACTATGTAATATCTTAACTGTTTAGACTGTTTTTCTCCCTTTGTTCACAGTAAAGATCTGACAGTCGTCGTTAATTTAGACTGGTTCTCTCCCTTTGTTCACTTTAAAGATCTGACGTTCTGTGATTAAATTGGTTCTCTCCCTTTGTTCATTGGATACTTAAGACTGGTTCTCCTCCTTTGTTCATTGTAAAGATCTTAACTTTCTTTTGTTAATTTAGACTGGTTCTTTCCCTTTGTTTACTGTAAAAGATCTGACTTTCTGTTGTTAACTTAAATTGGTTCTTATCTCCCTTAATTAACAACAAAGATCTGACTTTCTGTGGTAAATTAAGAGGGGTTCTCTCCCTTAGTTATCCTCTCGCTGCCAGTGCTGCACTTGGCTTTTCAAGTGGAATGCAGAGCAATAAACAAAGCGAAAAGCTAGTCTTACACTGTCAATCAATATTCTGTATAGCCTGGATGTAACTTTTCTTATGACCAAGAACTTAATATTTTGAAAGAAACAAAAAAGTATCTACAGTACATTTTTGTACACTTTAGTTAACTATAACTAAGAAATCAACACTACACTTTAATGTGTTGGACATTAAAATCAAGGGAGAAGTAAATGTCAAGAAACTCTCCTGGACTTAAAATAACTAACAAGATTCAAAGAAGCTTGATGTATTTGAAGGTCGCATGATTGATGGTGTATTTATTGGTGATTCTTATCAGCTGTGTAAAAGGATCAACCTTATTAACTAAGCCGTATTATAAAAGAACTTAATTTCCGTCATTAGGATTCAGGGGTAATGCCAGTAACGGAATCATTAATCAAACGTTCAATGTATTGAAGCTTCACGTGTGATAGCGAAAAACGATCACTGCCCTATCATTGTTGAAATTCAGTGAAAACACAATAATTGTAGGGTTTGAACTTTTAATGAGTGGACCTCAGGCAGACGGCACACGACCAGCATGCTGCCTGTCTGTCATTGTCTTCTGCTTATGGCGTCCAATATCCTAAAATTGTCCAAAAAAAAAGAATTTGTGCAGTTTTATTTTCAAATTTGTCTGAGTTTTTGATAATGGTGATATTTTTGGGTAATTATGTTATTTTGGATGATTATTTGCATCATGATGGGAGAATTTGAGCAGAAACTAGGGACAGATGTGTTTTGTATGACTCAGATCAGTGACGACCAGAAAAACACCAACAAGAATTCATAGTCTTGTCTCCTTAGGTAATCTGATATCTCTGGAATGTTTATTGTTAAACATTGTTTTATTTGGCAATAAAGATACAATGAATGCATTGTAGATATACATCACACATATCTATATTTGTAGTGTTTATGAACAGATGGTCATGTCTATCCATTCAACATACCGGTATACAAAAAATTAAATTTATTTCTTGATACAAAATACGCATTTTGCACAGCTATTATATATTTTAACTTTTTTTCAGTAAATAAGATTTCAGTATAATCTCAAACCTTTTCTACTTTTGGCTATAGATTTCAGTAGGATTGCACCTTTGCCAGTTTTTACACTCAAATTTAAGCAGTCTCAGGAATATCCTATTCAATTTTGGATGAATTTAACTTTACATATTTTAAAATTTATATTTGTAAGTGAATTGTTTGCAGAGTTTGTGAAGACTTGACTTTACTCAAAATAGAATTATCCTTATAAATATGTATATTCAAAATCACTCTAATCTTAGAGGTTCACCTGGCAATACTTAGGATTCTTTTGTACACTATACTAACATATCTGATTTCAATTTGAAACATTCTAAAGTTTAAAGAAACATTCTAAAGTTTAAAATTCGGGCCATTTAAAATCTCAAAATAACATAAACTGATAAAAGATTTCATTACGATCAGATCATCAAAACACTTTCAAGATTGTATTTCTCGACCCAAAGAATGAATGAAACTGAACTAAAATACATCATTTGTAAGTTGATTACCGGAGTTCTTCACAAATGTTGAGAATATTGGCCATTGTATGATTATATTACTAAGTATGGACCATCTGATGGTTTCCGTGCACTCCTTACGTAACCTTATATTGCCAAATTGTTGTTTGAGCACAATCAAAGCTTCTGTTCACTGCGATCTCAATGTTTACACTGTGAAACAATCAGACAAATAGACTCTTGTTGCTTAAATTAAAAGCCCCATATTAGGAATGATTCACAAAAAATAAAGTGCTATCTTTCCCTCCTACAGTAGGAAGTATACATTCTTCGTTACGCTTGAAAGAAATTGTGTTAGATGTACAATTCTTTAATTTGTCTTTTAAAATATATGAATGGTCCTTTACTGTGTACAATATATGCTATAAGGGCCCCCAAAATGTAAATGCTATCTTATAAACTTGTTGAAGTAATTATTTTTAAAGATTTTTACTCACGATAAACTACACAATTTACTTTGTCATTTTAACATGATAATTACCATCAGTTATGTACAATCAGTGAGACTATGTCTTTCTTAGTTCAGGAAATGGATATTTTGAATGAATTATTCAATAAAGGAATACTTTTCCTTTCTCCAACACATCAATGGTTAAATCATATTCTTTTGTGCTCTATAATATGTTTTATGCAGGACAATTGTGTCATTCATGCTTCATTACTACACATAATAAAATTTTAAATAGTTTGTTTCCGTTCTTTTGAAAGAGTAAATTATGTTTCTGAATGATAGTAACCAGAGTTATTGAGATTCCTTCATACAGAACTTCCGCATGTTGTCTGTTGTCTTGCCAGAGGTTGTTATTTTACAATTCACTACAAAATGGTTGCAATCATAGCAATGTGACAGAGACTTGGCAGACAAGACAAAAAATACTAATCAGTTAATGACAGCAAATCTACTCCAGGGATGAGACCATCTAAGTCAACATTGCGAAAACTTTCTGCCAAGTATGTGATTAAGACTTCACAACTGACAGGCTTCAATCAAAAACAAAATCTCCTCCAAACATCTCAAGTAAATCTCCCCCAACATCTCAAGTGTGCATGGGAAAATGACCCACAAAATCAACATCAGCACCATATCAATTGACTTCACAGAAACCTGCATCAGCTGTAGCTTGTGTTTTAACCAGTTCCGTATGATCCTGGCACAGATATGTGTACTCTTGCTGTATGTGTGTTTCCGGTTAGTCAGTATTTGTGTTGGGCTTTAGGTGGTTGTTGTATTCTTATTCTGGGACTTCTATGATCTGCGTTACTTCAGCAGCAGCCATTCTTCAACTCCTAGAGTTCCATGGGTGGGCTTTAATTTAATATTTTGAATGATAAATTACAAGTACCTGCACTAGTCTTGTTGTCTAGGGATTTATTGAAGAGTGAAGATTTTCCCAGGATTTGATAAATGTGAAAACTGTAGGAGGATTTGATCTTCTCTATAGGGAATATTAAGTGTGCCAGAATAATATTTCAATGATGAATTTAAATATTCTTGCTGTAAAAGTATTTCAAATTTCTACTACAGTGTTAGGATAACACACACTATTGATATTACATTTAAGTGTGCCAGAATAATATTTCAACAATACATTGAAATATTCTTTCTGCAAAAGTGTTTTACATTGCTACTAAGGTGTTGGAATAATTGCACACTCTTATTTGAGTATTATAACTGCAAAAAATAATGGTAGGAATCTGGAACAATGTGAAGGTAATATTGGTGTGTTGTACATGAATTATAATCTACATCAGAAATAGTGATCCAGACTTCAAAATACGTCAGTACAGTGGTAATTTATTAAATGAAACATCTCTTTGGAGTGGATAATTGTTTATTTTGTGTTTAAATCCTTTTTTCGTGCTGTTCTGGTTTAACAATACACTGCCAATTTGAACCTTAAAAGCTGAAAACCCTGCATGGGTCTTATTAATTATTGCTGATGTGCACAGCTTTAAAACATTAATTACTGCTAATTAAACTCTAAATTGAAGTTTCTACAGTACCAGCTTTAAGCTATCACTGAAGTTTTGTTCTGAACTCCACTGTACCATGCATTAAACCCCATGGAGAGATGAACAAGTGCAAATGCTGATATGTATCAAATTAACTTGTATACCTGATGAAAATTTGAAGAAAAAAACGAATGATTTAAAATTTATTTTGTCTTTTCAGCCATGGCATGAATATTGAACATGGCAAGTCGCACTAACTCTGTGTCGGATGTGTTCTATGCGGAAGGTGATGGGTTGTCACGGTTACAAGATCTCTACTCCCCAATGTCCAACTCGTCGATGCGTTCCTCACAGGACATGAACTCTGTGTTCGACAACTCAGAATACGACAGAGGAAGTCAATATGATGACTATTCTCATATAAACTTTCCTCCGACACGGAAAATGTCCATGCAGACGGCACCGGAACCCCCACTCCGGACGTCCAGTGTCCAGTCATTCTCCTCAGACTACACTCACAGGTCTTATACGACTGGACACGGACATAACTATCAACCTACTGGACAGAGTGGTCACTACTATAAGTCCATTATAACCCAACAACAGCAGCAGCATCACAGTCAACAAAACAATCAAAATGTGAACGTTCATCCTCGTCGTAGAACGTGGACTCCATCAGGATTAAAAATCCCACCAGGTATCAATGGCAACATGTCCAATGGCAACACTATTAGGAATTGCCATAGCAATGACATGTTTGAAAACAATCTGGATAATCTGCACATCGGCAGTTCAGGTCATCTAAGTGGAGATTCTGTTTTGGACGTAGCACCTCCGAGATTGGCTCCGGTCAGTGGCATCCTCCCTAGGGTAAGTCACGTGTACATCATTGTTAGATGTTAAATTAGTTTTTATTGACTAATGAGAGGACCGCCAAGTATTTTCACCTTTTAATGGTAATTTCACAGGTAGGAAATAGAGACAGGTGAGAGAGAGGTCAATTTATGTCCAGGTAACTTACCAATCAATAGACAGAGAATTGTTTGATTGGTGTTGACGTCGTCTAAACACGCGCCCTGACACCCGAAACTTTAATCTCAACACAAACATGATAGTATATAATTATTGATTTAGATTGTCCGTAGCAGACTTCATTACTTAAGAACCAAAACCTTTCAATGTACCTTTTTATATTTTTTACATAAAAAGTGTTACAGTTTCTAATGACAGGTGAGACTTGCAACTTTTGAGTGCAATTAACATATAGGTTGACTTCCCGCTAAATTTCAAGGGACAGATTTTTAAAGCGATTGTTTAACAACCTGCTCGGTGAATTGGAGCTAATTGTTTCACAGCTGTCCCTGACATGGTAAAGTGAGTCTTTATTAAAACGAGGATGTATTGATTTTCATCAGTATTTTACATGGAATGCCCAGGTAAACCTCTGGCCATCCATCTCACTCTGCTAGTACAGTCAAGCTGTGGCCTGTTTTTGTCAGCATCACAACCATACTTTGTGATCTTGTAAATGGTGAGTTATTATTTTGCTACAACTTAATCTTGTTGTCCATTGTCAATCAGATTTGTATTTAATTGAGTCCAGCATGTAATAAGGACACAATTAAATTGAATTTGTGTCCAACAAGCTCTGGCCACAATCAGTTGCCTGTTTGCTCTATAACACAGCCATTGTGTTGGACTTTTGCATTGGTTTATAAGTACATTTCTTGACATTTTAACATTTTCATGTATTTGTGTTGTTTTGAAGGCAAAAATTGGATCAGTTTGGAAATCAGCTCAGTTGATTATTTTAATCATTGTTTCCTGAGCTATTGAGTCCTTGTATCTTAAGTGAATTTAGATCCAACAAAGATTTTCATAGTTTGATAGTTTAATATTCATAGAATGTGTTTTATATAGAATTCTGTGACTTTTTCAAAAATGGAACCCACTATTTCTGAAACATATAACCAGTACAGATAAGTGAGAATAGAAACTTACAACAAAGCATTGACCTGAGACAGTTTGTCCATTCAATGCTTAATTAGTCTCTGTCGTATTATACTGACCCATGATCTACCATAGCTTGCCCTATCCACCAATATTTAACTTGGAGCTTATATACAGAAAACAAATGTGTACTTTCATAGGTCTCCAAACTTGTTATATATAGAGGATCAGTTTGTCTGTCCCTTTAAGGTAGATATTTTACCTAACACGATGTCGTGATAATATATAATCTGACATTCATTTTAAAATTACCTTTGATAATTTTGATCAATGATAAAAAAATATTTTACAATATCAGATAATATTTGTACAGAATTCCAATGAAAAGTTGATGTTTTATGTTATTGTAATTATCGACTCCTCCCAAAGATAATGATATGTAATAGATTTACCACGTTATCAAGATCTCATTGACAATAATTCTGTAAATATACCAGCATATCATTTGTCCATGTTTTAGCCAATCAGCACTTTAGTCTGTTAATTTGTTGTTTTATAAACAGTCCTTATAATGCTTCCATTTGGATACCAGTCTCTGTCTATAGTTTCATCTTCTTTTTTTTAAGAATTTATTAGTTTTCAAGGAATCGCTGTGTGATATGAGTGTGATCAGACAGGTAGCTAAACTTTTAATCAGTCTCTACTACATTTAATGCAGTTTTGTGTCACATTTGTAACATAATGTTACAAGATTTTCAAATGATTGTTAATTGATTCTACTATTTTATTTACAAATGTACCCTATTCTCTCAGACTGACATTGTTTTGTCCAGGCAACTCGGTATAACCTTGTTCGGGAGGAACAATCCCAGTCCTCGGTGAAGATATCTCTGTCTTAATACACAACCAAGGGTGAAAGATTCTGTTAATCTCATATGGTTATAGATTACTTCTGTAGAAGATTGTGAGAACTCAGATACATTGTTCTCATAGATACCGGGTACATTAAAATTAATTTTGTCAGGATCATGTTTACATTAAGGACCCAGTTGCAAAGTTAATGTCTTAATCTTATAATTTCCTGAAATATTCACTTCATGGAATCCATGGATCTGTGAATACTGATGATGTACACATAAATCTGACTACTTGTTTATATAGTTGCCAAACTTCAATCAGTCTTTCCTTTCTGTTACTAATCATGGATTGATACAGGAATAACACATATTTAATGCATTCAGGATGTTTGTACATCAAATTCAACTCTAACATGTGTTCCTTGTATAGAATTCTGTGTTTATACATCAAGTGATCTGACAACTGCACATTTCTTTTATAACATGGGAATTCATGATTAATACTTATTTGATGTTAAATCATGCCTCGTTTGTACATTAATTCCAAGATAATTAAACTTTGCCAGTTTGGGGAATTTTATATCAAAATACTTTGTTTTATAACTTTGACTCATCTTGACCATGGTAACAAATGACAATGCTTGGTTTCGTCTTTCATTTTCACTTTTTGTGGCATATGATCATGAATTTGAACAAGTCAATTTTGTTACACTAATTCTCTACAAAGCATTTATCTTTCACATTTCAAGACAGGAACTGAAATCCAGCAAGCGGAAAGTTTGTATATATCTAGGTGGAAAGAAATATACAACTTATATATATGTTACAATTGTATGATTATCACTTAAGGGAAAAGTTGTATATTTTGGAAGAGGAGACTGGGCAGTTTGACTGCTTCCTTGTTTTGTTTTGAATATACAGTATTTTGATTTGACAATAGAGTGTTATATTATATAATTAAATTTAAATGTAAGGTCTGTAAAACTTTACTCAGTCATACCAATATTGGTTTACCATTTCCTACTTTGATCTTTCCTTCCATTTCAAAGAACGTCTGCTGACATTGTACTGAACGCCATTTGTTTCCTTAATGTCTATAATACTAGTATAGTAAGATTTGTATACATGTAGGTTTGTGACTATGTTATAGCTTGGTAAACACACAAATACATGCAAAAAAATCAAACAGAGTGTTTATTTACTTTGGAAATGACTGACAGATTACGATCAAGGATATTTGATCAAGGACATTTAAACAAACTCGCCTTCAATATTTACTGTTAATTTAACATGAAAAATGATGAAAATTACAGGTTGTGAAATATGGTGTAATTGATTTTTCATCTATCGTTTTTAATAGATCGTTATCGTTATTCAGAAGCTTTAAATGACACAAGATCTGTTTATTAAATATTCCAGTGGCACGATTCTTTCCTAAACAATTTTCAATGATTCTGCCCACACTGTTGTAGTCATCATGAACAGTGAAGCTTACATTTTGTAATGGGTTAATCATGTTTTTATGCATATATTAATGTGTCACTGACGTCATTCTGCTAGAGGTGAATAAAACTTTGGATTAATTTGATGTCATCTTGTCCATTGATAAATGCATTGTATATATTCTTTGCAATCTATAAAAAAAAATTATATTCAACATTGAAAGAAAGTTTGCAATGCTGTAAAACATTAAAAAAAAAATGTAGGAGGTACGAAAAGTGAATGAGATTTTTAGTTCAGGTCATGCGGTACTTAATAATTTATTCAGTTGCCAGCAGTCAGAAGGTTTAAATTTCAAGAACGAGTTGATAGCAAGATGTTGTAAAATAAAGATTGTACTTTTCACTAATTTGGCAGATATATATCAGTAATTTTCATCATATTAAAGTCAACATCCAGCACCAAGTGTCACGAATAGATAGTCTGCTCGGGAACGAAGAAAGTCCATAAAATGGAAAGATGATTTGATAGAGCATATTTCATTCTACATTCACCGCTTTGTTGTAAAACCGTTTGTCAAATCATTTTCTAATAAAACGTTCAATGAGATATGAAAAGACACGGAAAGTTGAAGCTGGGTTGACAGGGAACAGATAATCTATTAACCACATCATTTTAACGTTTGTGAAGACGTGTCGAACAATGGCCGTCCAGTGGTCTATTAAAATTGGAAGATGATTCAGGCACAATGATAACATGATGGGGCTTTATCTGAAAGGTGATTTAGCACAATGATTTGACGACAGAATTTTATGCTTTACTTTTTCCGCCATCACTGGGGGATATTTGTGGTAAGATTTGTCACATTGTTGGTGTGTAATTAACCATGAGGAAGATAAAATATTCATGGTGCCCATCCACCCTTAACTGTATCAGCTACAGGCAGTCTAGTTTGACCTGTCATTTTCAATTCACCCATGCACAGTCAACAGTGTGTTGAGTAACTTTTTGAAATTTTCATGGGGGAGAAAACGCGTAGCAAAATCCTAAAATGTCTTTAATACCTATATGCAATGCCCTATATGACAAAATAGTAGTGCAAACTGCCTCATTTAAGCAGTTTTGTGCAATACACCAAGTTAAAGCAAATTAATAAGCAAGGTTTAGGAATTATACTGATGTCAAAAGGGAAAATTGTGTGTAAAACATAGGGAGACTCCCTCCTAAATAGGGAGAGTTGGCAACTATGGTATAATGATCTTTCAGTTTCAAAAAAACTTGTTAACATGAATAGTCTATGATGCAACTATATATATATTGTGAAATTGTTCATGGAAACTTTAATTATGTTACTGTTATTTTTGCAACTACATGTACTCTGGATGATGTCAAAGACATTATCTTCAAGAGAAAGTTTGCTCCTTTGCAGGCACTTGGTTTCTGATGATGGGGAGTTGAAATTGACTTCTATCTAGAAGCCTAAGACTTTAAAACTAGGCAACCTTCTCGCTCCCTGCTAAGCGCCTAGCATTACAGTTACTGGGTAGTAGGAGGACTGGTTGGCTAAGTGTTAGTATAATGTGACAGCGTTAAGTATCATGTCAATGTGTCTGTGGCTTGATATTTCAGTGACACAGTACTATGAAGTCGCCATAAGTGCACACTGTCACAAGCACACAACATCTCGATATGACCTATACATGACGCTAAACCCAAAAAAAACAAACAAACAAACCCTTATTTTCTATCAGTTAGTGTCACAATGTCAAAGGACTCAAAGTTAACCTTTGTGTTTTTAAAATGATCAAGAAACATCAGATTACTATCTATACATATATTATGCTAGATACTCCTGAAAATTCATCCACGGCCTACTGGTCAGTGGTCAGTGGTGTTACTATAATAGTATATATAGTGTTTAAAATGACACATTCCCAGCCATCAATACACAGGGGTCATCTCGCCCATCACAAAGGACTTCCTGAACTGCATCCAACCAAAGAGATAAATCTAATCTGATCATCGACATGATTGATTTAAACCTATGACACGGAGGCTCATCATTCACGGCTAGGTATTGAGCCTATATTGATGATTCTATAGTACAATCACACATCAGATTCCTTATCACGCCATGTCATCTGAAACTTACTTGCAACTTTCAAGCCATATTAACAGTTTGTTAAGAGAAATTTTTGGATCGGAAGTTTAACAGTTGACCATAGATATGAGGGTAGATTTGATGTTTGATTATTTGACCTATAACCTAGCTTTCAAGTTTCCGTGCACTTTTGTAGGAGATTATCACAATATCGGGGAGATGTATATTTACAACTACAGCGTCTGCTCACCGTTGTCTCCTTATCTTATCACTTATTAGAAAGGGGCCCCCATGCACATGTATATTTACAACTTAGGAAGGAATCTCAAGATTATTTTACTCTTTCCAATTTTGTAATATTCAGAAATTGGTAACTGTTCAGACAAAATACAAATACAATATAGCTCTCAAGAAGTATTAAAGCATATTTCTGCGTTCTTTAAGTTGGATTTATTTTCCGAGTAAGACTATTATATAGTTCAAGGAAAATCAGTCGTTTGTAAGAAGTGGCTGCTGTGAGTAAACAAACAAGCAATCAAAAATTGAAAACTTCAGTTATTGATTAACATTTAATTGAAAGTAAATAGCCATTAATTTGCATATTTAAATAACTGAAACTTTGTTTTGAAATTAATGAATTTGATTTTTAGGGTAAATATCCGCTGTTTATCAGCCAATGGCTGAGGTTTTGATGGTATTGGTGATATCAATGCCCTGTCCTGAGAGATCGCCTGACATTTGTTTTCTTGACATTTAAATTGACAAGTTAAGAATTGACATCTAGACAATACAAAATGAGGTCATTTCTTTCATAAATTTTGATATTGAGATAAATTTTATTATAAAACGGCAGCCATGACACATCAGGTGAACTCAAAAGTTTGAGATTTTGATCAATGAAATTTCATGCTTGAACCCTCTGCATGGGTCATATTATTAATTACTTCAAATTAAACTGTTTTTGTTAAAATTTGTTTTTGAAACACTGTCAATTTGTGGACCACCAATGCTCAAATTTGTCTATTTATTTAACATGTAGGCTATCACTATACCAGTACATAAAAGGAATTCTTGTTCACAAAAAAAAAGTACATATATCTATAGATACAAGAAGAACATTTTACAGGTTGTTTCAATACTAATTTTTTTCCAAGGATATTAATGTCACACAAATGACAGAGCAGAGAAGTAATCAATAAATTGATGCTTCCCCGAAGCTCATAAAAAGTGAGTTATTTTGATATGTAACACAAACAGAGCAATGTAGTCAAACATGTACTATACAACTTGATGTAGAGCAGACGTTTGTACTTCCTGTGTATCAGTAATGGAGAAGGAGACTCAATTGGACCTAATGGCATTTAGATTAATAATTCATGCAGAGGACTGCTTTCCACTTTTCAAACCTTGGCTAGGGAATTGATATTTCAATGCACAGTTGCTGCTTTAGGGAAATGTTTAAAATTTATTTAATTTGAGTGGATTTCATTGCTGTCCTGATGTTTTGGAGTGTTGTTTTTTTTGGTGGAGAGTGCAATTGTCGAGAGTGGTTTCATGTACATAAAATTAGGTGAACTTTCATAAATGTTATACATTCATACTGCGGAGAAAAGAAGAAACTGAGCAATTTAAATTTAGAATGTGGGTATGATTTTAAAATGATGTTGTGGTTCATTCATAAACTGTTAGAGATCAGGGGTATAGAATTACTTACAGACGGACTGCATACATATGTTACACTGACTATATCTTCTACTTCCGTCCTTGGAGACTAAGATGCAGCAAAATTCAAGAGAGATTTGTAGATTTTATTGTTTAAATGGTTTACATGAAAGTTTGTAATATGCAAAGCTTTTAGACTTGATGATTTACGTAATCGTATATTTTTAAGAGGGCATTTTAAATATAATATTGCATAAATGAGTGAATTACCCACTAGACTACAGCTCCTACATGTATTGAATTGTAGCGGTATGATTTTATGCAATGATAACTGGCATGCCAATTATATTTAAAAGGAAAATATCACAGTTGCAGTGAAAAATGGTAATATGTTTCTACATGTATATGCTAATTAAAAGTAATTGATCTTAAAATTTTGTCTGTATTTTGCATTTAGGCCTAAATAAAGGTCAGTGTTTGAAGAATGTCTTCTTATTCCTTATAGGCATGGTAGGTTATATATAGGTTCCGCAACGAGTTAGGATGGGATATCGGGTTTTATCTCACTAGAGTTAGTTAATTTTCAGATCTTACAAAGAACCGAGGCTTGCCGAGGTTCTTTAAAAATCTTAAAATTAACTAACGAGAGTGAGATTAAAACCCGATATCCCATCCTAACGAGTTATTGTGCCGTTTTCTCCTACGATTTTCTGTCAGTAAAAATATCGCTTGTTGACATTTTGAATCACCCGTGGCGGACGACG
>JAUMGZ010042283.1:0-19154 GCA_032359645.1 Pododesmus macrochisma | reverse complement strand
TTATATGTAGCTATTTTAAATGCAATTAACTGGATTAATGCGACAAACGAGATCAAAAAATTAGTAGTCTCCAGTGCACATTCTCAAACAAGCACGGAAGCTAACTATATCAATTCTACTGCAATAATTCGAATGCGTATTTGAGCGACCTTAAATACACATCATTCAGGTTGATGTGTGTCACGATATTCAAGTCTTCTTCTTAAATATTACAATATTGTTCGTAATTATTCCTTATAGTCATCAAGTCATGCCTAAATATTTCACAAATTTCGAAAATGAACCGACAGGGTGGGGCGGGGCCAAAAGGGATAAATTTGACAGTTTGCCTTTAAACACTATCTCCTCTGAGACTATAGGGATGATTTCAACCAAATTTGGCTGGAAGCATCCTTAGGGGAAGGGGATTCAAGATTGTACAAATGCAGGACCTGACCCCCCCACCCAAGGGGACAGGTGGGCGGGGCCAAAAGGGGTAAATTTGTCAGTTTGTCTTTAAAAGACATCTCCTCTGAAACTTTTGGGCAGATTTCAACCAAATTTTGCAGGAAGCATCCTTATGGGAAGAGGATTCAAGTTTGTACAAATGAAGTCCTTGACCCCCAGGGGATAGGTGGGCGGGCCAAAAGTGGTACATTTTATAGTTTGCCTATTTAACGACATCTCTCTGAAACTATTTGGGCGATTTCAACATAGATTTGTCAGGAAGCATCCTTAGTGGAAGGGGATTCAAGTGTGTACAAACAAAGGACCTGACCCCCAGGGGACAGATGGGCGGGGCAAAAAGGGGTAAATTTGACAGTTTGTCTTTAAACGCCATCTCCTCTGAAACTTTTGAGCAGATTTCAACCAAATTTTGCAGGAAGCATCCTTAGGGGAAGAGGAATTAAGTTTGTACAAATTAAATCCTTGACCCCCAGGGGATAGGTGGGCGGGCCAAAAGTGGTACATTTTACAGTTTGCCTATTTAACGACATCTCCTCCGAAACTATTTGGGCGATTTCAACCAAATTTGTCAGGAAGCATCCTTAGTGGAAGGGGATTCAAGTGTGTACAAACAACGGACCTGATCCCCCAGGGGATGGGTTGGCGGGGCCAAAAATGGTAAATTTTACAGTTTGCCTTGTAAACGATATCTCCTCCGAGACTATTGGGCAGATTTCAACCAAATTTGGCATGAAGTATCCTTAGGGGTAGGGGATTCAAGATTGTACAAACTAAGGACCTGTCCCCTGGGGACAGGTAGTTTGAACCAAAAGGGGTAAATTTGTCAGTTTGTCTTTAAACAGTCTTCTCTGAAACTTTTAGACAGATTTCAACCAAATTTGGCAGGAAGCATCCTAGGGGAAGGGGATTCAAGAAGAAGTATCTGACCCCAAGGGGACAGGTGGGCGGGGCCAAAAGGGATTAATTTTACAGTATGTCTTTAAATGACTTCTCCTCTGAAACTACTGGGCAGATTTCAACCAGATGGACGTTAAGGTCCCATGGGCCTCTTGTTAGAGATATAATTAGCAATGTGGTCATTTTTAAGAAACTGTTTATGGGTTTAGTAAAACATTTCTAGCCCATTGGATTTATTCCAATAATAAACATTTAAATAATCAATATTTTGTTTATGTTTAACCTCAATAAAAAAAATGAGAGAAAAGTTTGTCTATACAAACGTGTGATAAAGTTACTATAAATATATGATGGAGAGCTGAGAACCTAGTATTTAATTCTGTTGGCCTTTCTCTTCCATATTCTAATTTATGGTATGTTACTACCTTACTAGTTTTTCCCTAGTATACATGGAGTAATTAATCAGTGCTTGGACAAAATGTATAAGTGAACAGATTTTGACACATTCTGTAATGTTTAATAAGGTCATTGAGTTATATACATTGTACCTATATAAGTAATAAAGCCCTCGGGATCAGAAAATGCAATAGGGATACAAATAATTAACCACTATTGCAATTTTTAACAGCTTAAGAGGAACAAACATGTTTTGGGTGTATTTTAAGTGTTAGACATATTTATTTTATGAGAATATTGAAAAATATATGAAACATAACAAGAATCTCTGGTTGAGTATTGGCCTGCCATGTACGTGTTTGGCAAGTGCTGTGTAATTGATTTAAGATTGTTAGTTTGTTTTTAAGAAGTGTTAAGTAGTACGTACCGGATATGTTTCATATACCCGAGGGTGAAAAGATTTTGATTTATTTATTAGAATAAGTATTAAAATTTACATGGTAAATTAACTATTGTTTCACAAAATGAGTATGTGATGAATCAAATAAAAATGGTCACACCTGTGGCATGTAAAGTGTTTTGTATAAATGTTATGACTTATTGTATTCATATTGAAAAAAATCAATTTCTCATTGAATCAATCAGAATATAATACTTCTCAATTTAAATTAAAGTATATTTCCCTAACTTTATGTTCATGATGAAAGTGTGGAATATTTATAATACAGCATTGTATTTTATATTTTTCTTTACATATTAAATGACTCGAGTCAGAATATTACATGATTGTACACATATCATCATATGATAAACAGGAATGTTTTCTCTCATATGTACAGTATATATATATATGGAAACTATGAGATGTCAGTTTCCTGCTAATTTCTTTTGCAGTAGATGTGTTGTAAAAGCACAAAATAAATGTGCATTGGTTCATTTTCCAATGGAAAACTCTCATTGTGTAGTATGTCTCAAAAATTAAATAAATTTCAACTTATTTATCCGTTTTCATTGTGTTATAACTGGCGCCTTTATCAATAAAAATAAACTTATCCTTATTGTAACAATTGTTTTGATTGTGATTTAAAACCAGCTAGACAAGGTTCAAATGGGTTTTTGCTGTACCAATTTTTCTGTGTTTTGCAAATATGATCCTATTGGAATGCTATTTACTCCAAGTCGACTTTTCCCTTATCAATCTATATGTCCATCTATAGTTAACTTGTCACAATTTCAACTTCTGAAAAACAACTGGGTCAATTTTGACAATACTGCTGTGGGTGTTCATCCTATTGTCCCCTTTAAGATTTGTGTCCTACACTGTTGAACTCTATCCAATATGGCCTCCATGGCTTATGATTGACAGAGACATTTTTGTTTTCTTGTCAAAAACCATTTGTAAGATTTGCACAAAACTTAATGTAAACGTTTTTTGCATGCTTCCCTTTCAGATGTGTGCCCAAAGTTGTCCATCCAACATTGGCAGCATGGTTTCTGATTGGCTGAGGCATTTTCTACTGCTTGTCAAGATCCCTATTATAAATTCAGATTTTCACGAAACTTGATGTAGATGTTCCTTGAATGGTCCACTTTCAGATATGTGTCTCACGTTACAAGACTCCATCAAATAAGACCACCATGTGCCTTCTGATTGCCTGAGACCTTTTCAAATTATTGTCAAGAACTGTGATTCAGTTTCACAAAATTTGATGCAGATATTTCTTGCATGGTTCCCTTACAATTTGTGTCTGACATTGTTGAGGTTCATCCAATATGGCCACCAGGGCTTCTGATTGGCTGAAACCTGTTCGACTTCTTGTTCAGGAAGGTTTTTTAGATTTATTATAAAATTTGATGTACGTAGCTATTCATTGCATCTCCCTATTTCAGACTTGTGTCTGACATTGCCAAACTTCATACAGTATATACCGCCATGGCTTCTGATTGGTATATAGTAATTTTTTACTTCTTGTTTGTCAGCTTTCTACTCAATTTGATTCAGATGGTCCCCAATCAGATTTGTGTCTGATGTTACCAAATTCTATTCAGTATGGCCGTCATGACTTCTGATTAGCTGAAACATGTTTGACTTCATATCAAGAACTGTTGGTCAGATTTTCACGAGACTTGATGTAAATATTCCTTGCATTGTCCCCTTTCAAGTATGTGTCTGTGTTGCAGAATACCATCAAATATAGCTACCATGGTTTCTGATTGGCTTAGACCTTTCCTACTTTCTGTAATAAACCATTGGTCTGATTTTCACAAAACTTGTTTTTTGCTTGATCTCTTTTAAGTTTTGTGTCCAACAATGATGAACTCAATCCAATGTGGCTGCCATGGATTCTGATTGGCTGATATCTTATTCACTCTTTTTCAAGAACCATTGAATCCAGTACTGTTGACATGGCTTCTTATTGACTGAGACCTTTTAAGTCCCTCTGGATCTAAGGTTCAAGGTGGACTTTTCTCATACAACTCCCGTTCATGGGTGTTTACTTTTCACATTTTCTACTTCTCCAAAACCACTGGACCAATTGTATCCAAACTTGGTAGGAAGTATCCCTAGGGGACAGTGAACCAGATTTGTTCAAATGAAGGGGCTCTGCCCCCAGGAAGCACCACTTGGGGGTCAAAAGGGGGAAAATTTGAAAAATCTTCATATAAACTAGAAGGCCTAGCCTCAGCTTGATGCTTTGGTATGTACATGTACATATAGTAACTTTAGGGCACGGAAAACCAAATTTGTTCAAGGCGTGACCCTGGGGTCAAAAAAAGTTTAATCATTTTGGAGTAAAAGTTTAACACTATATCAAATATATTAACTTTTAACATGTTTGACTTGTCCAAAACTACTGGACCACTTTCATCACAACTTGGTACAAGACGTCCAACGGAGGAGGGGGTTCGGATTTGTTCAAATGATGGGGTGCCACTTTGGGGTCTTTTTTTATTGTATGGTTATTTTAGAGCTAGGTACGAGTTAATAGATAGCAAACAGGCTTCAAATTTGAGACTTGTAAAACTTCATTGTATTCCAAACTTTATCATGGATCAATTACATAAAAAAATCTATATATGTTTAATACCTACAGATGATAAACTAAACACTTTTGGTTGATATATTGGACGTTTTATACTAAAGTCACCAGAGTTGGGAACTCTTCAACATTTATTTTTTAAACCATGCATAAATTCTATATATAGCATGTTCTATGTATTGTTAGGCCTTTGGCTCAGGTGACCTATAGTGATCATTCTTTGTTCGTTGTCGTGCATAAACTTTTCACATTTTCAACTTCTTCTAAAGAACAGCTGGGTCAATTACATCCATATTTGGCAGGAAACATCCCCATGGGAAGCTGCTTCAATGTGCGAATAAAAAGGGGCTGGCCCCCATAGGGGCCCCATTAGAGGCAAAAAGGGGTAGAATTAGACATATCTTAAAAAATCTTCTTCTCATGAACCAACACTCTGATTACTTTCACATTTGACAAGCGTGATCCTTAAGTCAATGTTTAGAAAGTTTGCAAACAAAAAAACCCAAATTTAGCAGGAAGTACCACCATGTGAAGATGCTTCAAGTTTGCGAATAAAAAGGGACTTGTCCCAATAAGGGGGCAAAAAGGGGTAAAACTTGGTTAATTTTAAAAATCTTCTTCTCTCTAACTGATACTCTGATTACTTTCATATTTGATATGTATGATCTTTGAGATAATGTTTACAAAGTTTGCAAACAGAAAACAAATTGTGCATAAACGAACCACTAGGGGGTGCTATAATCTACATAGGGTATTTTTCACTTTTTAGTCCATCTGGATATGTTAACATTTATCACAATTTTAACTACTTCAAAACCATTGGGCTAATATCAACCAATCTTGACAGGAAGTGAGATTTAGATTTTTTCAAAGAATTGGACTCTACCACCAAGGGGCACCACTGTGGGGCAAAAATGGAGGAAATTTGACAAAAGGTAGCTGTTGTTTTTGATATTTATAAATTGTAGTAAAATTTAAATTTTAGTGTTATTTATTTTTACCATTTACTATCTATTCTCCTTTTTTTCTTATTTTCTTAACAAATAGATTATTTGCCTATTTAAAACATAATTCAATGACTTTCAGTGTGTTATATAGTATTTGTACTTTTTTCATTACTTCATGTTTATTTGTCCCAAGGGAGGTAGCTCTTTAGACTTATACATGTTAAAATGAATAAAAGTAAGGTAACTTTTACAGCTCTACGAAGAAGTTTGTTTCATTTGGGAAGACCTCTTGGCCAATTACAAGCCATATTTGGTAGGAAGCATCCGCATGGGAAGCTGCTTCAAGTTTAACTTTGAGAACGGAAACAAATCTGAATAAACAAAACAACTAGGGGGCGCTTCAGTCGACATAGGGTATTTTTTAACATTTCAAACAAATTTGGCAGGAAGTACCACCATGGGAAGCTGCTTCAAGTTTGTGAATAAAAAGGAGCTGGCCCCTATTGGGCCCAACAAGGGAAAAAAGGGGTAAAATTAGGTATTTTTTAATAAATCTTCTTATAAATACTGATGCTCGGATCACTTGGATATTTGATATGCATGATTCTTGAGCCAATGTCAACAAAGTTTTCGAACAGAAAAAAAAACTGCGCATAAACGAACCACTAGTGGTTCAGCGCTTTAGTGGACAAAGGGTATTTTTCACATTTTCGACTTCTTCAGAACCATTGAGCCAATTCCAACCAAATTTAGTAGAAAGTATCCCAATAGGTAGCTGCTTCAAGTTTGCAAAAAAAGGGCCAGTTCTAATTGGGGGTAAAAAGGGGTAAAATTAAGTACATTTTGAAAAACTGATTACTCAGGTGACAGCTTAGGCCCATGGGGCCTCTTGTTTTAATAAAGTAAATTATTATTATGAATCTTGGTTGTTCTGTCACTGCGCTAATGATTTGATAGAGTAATACTCATAATGTGGAATCGTCCGAATTATTAAATGTTGATTTTCGAAGATGTTAATTAAGAAAAGAATGTACTGAATGCTTCTATATCTCTGGTTCAAGGCCAATATTTTACATGGATCAGGGGTGATAGGCAGTCTGATTAAAACCAGCCCCTCTTCTCACTCTGGTTGTCACTTCACATTTGATCGTATCTAAAAATATTTCTTTTACATTGGTCTACGTTAACCTATGTTAAACCTTTACTTTACTTATTGTTCTTTCTTCCCTGAATCTGATAGGGTCTATCCCCCTCCCCTGATTGTGTCCCCTCCCCCAATTCTGTCATATCTGATAAACTGTCTTCTTTGTTCACTGATATAAGAAATGTCTCCATTTAAGAAAAATATATAATAAAGGTCCTATCTTTTAACATTGTCTTGAAAGAACGACGACCAGAGTGAGAAGAGGGGCTGGTTTTAATCAGACTAGGGTGATAGGGTAATTCAACAATAGTAAACATGATAAAAGCCTAGTGGATCTCTGGGTTGTTTATTATACCCCCGCTTCAACGAAGTGGGTGGTATATAGTGTTTGCTTCTGAATGTGCGTTTCCAGAGCACATCTCCCATGTTTTTTCACATATTGTAATGAAACTTAGTATAAGGATACTTGTGTGGAAGGCGGTGTGTTGCATACCATAATTAAGTCGGTGCGACCTCTACCTTGACCTTTGACCTACATTATTCAATATTTGTGTCCGAACTGTTTCCGGCGCATATCTCCCATGTTTTTTCATATATTGTAATGAAACTTAGTATAAGGGTACTTGTGTGGAAGGCGGTGCGTGGCGTACCAAAAGTAGGTCAATGCAACCTCTTCCTTGACCTTTGAACTACATTGTTGAATATTGGTTTCCGGAGCATATCTCCAATGTTTATTCACGTATTGTAATGAAACTTAATAAAAATGTACTTGTGTGGAAAAAGGTGTGTCGCATAATAAAAGTAGGTCGCTGCGACCTCTACTTTGACCTTTGACTTACATTATTGAATATTGGTTTATTGAGCATATCTCCCATGTTTTTTTAATAAATTGTAATGAAAGTTAGTATAAGGGTACTTGTGTGGAAGGCAGTGTGTCTTTTATCAAAAGTAGGTCACTGCAACCTCTACCTTGGCCTTTTGACCTACATGCTATATGCACAGGGTAGATGCGTTTAAGGTGGTGAACATTAAAGCGGGGGTATCTATGAAGGCCCCCCCTTCAAGTTTCATCTAGTTTTTATTGGGGTTTAAGGTCTCTCCAATTTATAAACATGTATAAATCAGTTATATGAGATAGATGGCTTACAATATTAAATATCTTGTAAAATAAAGTTGTTTTAGCTTGAAAACAATTAGATGAGTAAGACAAACAATCATGTATGTATAAGTGTAATTTTACTAAAATTAACCAAGTTCAACAACCTGTAATTTTGTGAATAATGGAAGAAAATCAAATCTTTATAATATGCATACCTTTTGAAAATATACAAACATTCTGTGAATTTAAAACAGTCTAGCTTGAAAATTGTAGGAGAAGTTACACAGACACAACATGTGCCCTACAGAAATTTCACAAAAATTGACACAAGTTCTTCAAGCTGTAAATTTGTAAAAAAAAAGAATTAAAGAAAATCAAAATCTTATTAATTTGCACATCTGTGGTTTATGCTTTAACATGATGTAAAATTAAAAGGTTCTAGCTTTAAAATTGTAGAAGACTTAGGTGGACAAAACATGTTCCCTACATGTAAAATTTCACAAAAATTGACTAAATTCAACAACCAATAATTTTGTAACACTTTTGAAGAAAAAATCAAAGTCCTGATAATATGCACACCTTTGATATTTGTTTAAACATCCTGTAAAATTAAAAGGTTCTAGCTTGAAAATTGTAAGAAGAGTTATGTGGACAAAACATGTACCCTACATGTAAAATTTCACAAAAATTAACTAAGTTGTACAACCAATAATTTTGTGAAAAATTGAAGAAATTCAAAATCCTGATAAATTGCACACCTTTGGTATATGCTTAAACAGCATGTAAAATAGTAAGGTTCTAGCTTGAAAATTGTAAGAAGAGTTAGGTGGACAAAACATGTTCCCTACATGTAAAATTTCACAAAAAAAACAAGAGGCCCATCAGGCCTAAACGTCATTCTGGTTAAAATAGACCAAAAACTATATATTTGCATTTGAATTCTTTTGACCCAAGGGTCATGCCTTAAATAAACTTGGTTCTCCGTGCCCTTAAATTATTACATTACAAAGCATTAAGCACTAGGCCTTCAAATTTACAAGATGTTTGAAATTTTGTCAAATTTTCCCCAATTTTGCACCAAAAAAGGCGCCCAATTGGGGCCAAGACCGTTCATTTGAACAAGTCTGAACCCCCTTCCTTAAGGGATGCCTTCAACCAAATCTGGGTGAATTTGGTTCAATAGTTTTGGACTAGAAGTCGAAAATGTGAAAAGTAAACATATTTGCCATAGTGTTGAACTTTCATCCAAAAATGTTTAACCTATTTTTGACCCAAAGGGTAACGCCTTGAACAAACTTTGTTCTACATGCCCTAAAGTTACTACATACCAACACAATAAGCTCAGTAGGCCGTCTAGTTTATCAGAAGATTTTTGAAATTTTAACGCATTTTCCCCCTGGTGGCCCATATCCCTTCATTTTAACAAATCTGAATCACCTTTCCCTAGGGACATTTCCTACGAAATTTGGATGAAATAGATCCAGTGGTTTAGGAAAAGAAATTGAAAATGTGAAAAGTTAACACATTTGCTATACATATATTATATATATTTACATGTAGTGTTGAACTTTAACCCCAAAACGCTTAACATATTTTTTGACCCAAGGGTCAAGCCTTGAACAAACTTGGTTCTCCATGCCCTAAAGTTACTACATACCAAAACATTAAGCTCTAGACCTTCTAGTTTAGAAGAAGATTTTTGAAATTTTGTCAAATTGTCCCCCTTTAGGCCCAAAAAGTGGCTCCCCTGGGGGCTGAGCCCCATTATTTGAACAAATCTGAACCCCCTCCCCCTAGGGATGACTTCTTTAAACATTGGACGAAATTAAACCAGTAATTTTGGACAAGTCAAAAATGATAAAAGTTGATGACGGACGGACGAACGACAGACGGGATTTGTATGAGAAAAGTCCACCTTGGACCTTTGTTCCAGATGGACTAAAAACAAGATATTGGTTACTACATACCAAACAATAAGCTGTTAGACCATCTAGTTTATCAGAAGATTTTTCAAATTTTGTTAAATTTTCCCCATTTGGGACCCCAAAAAGATACCCACAGGGAGCCAAACCTAATCACCTTAACAAATCTGAACCCCCTTCCCCTAGGGATACTTCCTACCAAGTTTGGATGAAATTTGTCCAGTGGTTTGGGAGGTGAAGTCGAAAATGTGAAAAGTTAACATATTTGTCATAGTGTTGAACTTGGACCCAAAAACATGTACCGGTAACCCATTTTTGACCCCAGGGTCACGCCTTGACCAAGCTGGGTCCTCCATGCCCTAAAGTTACTACATACCAAAGCATTAAGCTCAGTAGGTCTCTTTGTTTCTTTTAGAAGATTTCTTAATTTCGTCAAATGTCCCCCTTTTGGCCCCCTAGTGGCACCCCCTGGAGGCCAATACCCTTCATTTGAACAAATCTGCATCCCCTTCCCCTAGGGATACTTCCTAAAAAGTGTGGATGAAATTGGTCCAGTGGTTTGGGAGAAGAAGTCGAAAATGTGATAAGTTAACAACAATGACGACGGACAGGATTTGTATGGGAAAAGTCCACCTTGGTCCAGATGAACTAAAAACAAACAAAATCAGACTTTTTCTGTGATTTGATTGTGTTTATTTGTATAACATCAATTAATTAAAATTTCAAAACTTATGTAAAAGTTATGTAAAATCATAACAGTAATTAAGGTTAAACCCATGTACATATAAAAATAATAAGCGTCATTCATATTGGGCTAAACATGTGCTCTATAAATATCTTCCAACAACCATGTCATTTTTACATCCTGCTCAGACATAACTGTTCTTATCTTCAACAACCTGGGACCATTAAAGGACACATCGGCAATATCTGGTACCCATACAAGGATAAAGTGACAATGTATGGGACCACATGAAGGACATATTGACAAAGAATGGGTCCATTGAAAGACACATAAAAACCTTTTTATCATAGCTCTGTTTGGTTTAGGGAATATTGTTCTTTCACTTTTGAGAGCATCTTTCAAATTTTGATGCACAACATAATTATTATCCAAGGGGCCATCCATAATTATCATCCTTTTTCCAAAGTCTGCAAACTGCACGCTAGTGGGGAGGGGGTTTGCTTGTCATCATTTTTTTGCACGCTTAAAATTCTGGATATGGCAACATTTCAAAATCTGAAATCTGGCTTCATTTTTTTTCCTTTAGTGTTCTAAATCTCGTTCACCAGAGCATTAATGATGACCTTGTTTACATTATTTGAGAAATGGTGCAACAACTTACGTTGTTTGACACAAAAAAACCCCAAGTGAAATCAATGTATTCAATACAACAAACAGCGGTATGATAAAGGATATGATGTATGCTTTTGCAGGGGGGCGGGGGGTGAGAAAAGAGTGCTGTTTGCAGACTTTGGAAAAAGGATGATAATTATGGATGGCCCCTAAAGGCTCTTAAACAAATTTTCCTTCTTATATAGTATTTGAACAAATTAAAAAAAGTCTTTATAAAAACAATGTACCTGTATTTTCAAAGGATATAATATCAGATAGTTTCAAAATAAAATTAAAATTTTGCTAAAATTATTTTTAAACACAAAGTTTTATTATATATCTAGACCTTTGGCCAGTGCTTGCTTTATATTTAGTTCTTAGGCCCTCCTCAAGGTCTACCAATGATACTGTGAAACACACTTTTTAATGTGGTTTATAGGCTTTAGATCTTGTACTGACATATTTTGTATGGAATTCGTTATGAATTTTGGTGGGATCATCATCATCTTAATTCTATAAAGAATTAAAATGTTTCGGCAGTATATTTCTATATTTAATCTTGCACTAAATCTTTCTTAAAAAGTGAGAGAAAAAATGTGTGACAACCATATACAAGAGACATACATTGTGCAAGTACTTTAGTTGTTGGATTCAATTATTACCTAGGTGTTTCTTTTAAATGTAACAATAATCATAATTCTCATGAATCTTGAAGTAAATTACTCCAATGACCAAAAGTTTATGAAAGACTCACAGTAATTTTTACAAGTGCAAGGCAAAAAAATGTGGTTTACATAAAATATAACATGCCACACTATAAAATTTTATTTAAATGTTACCTAACTGTAGTCTGCACGACCACCTGAAAAAATCTTGAATGTCATTCAAATTTTCCTTACAAATATATCATTAGTTTTATTCTAACCTTAAATGTATTTATGTACTAAGTCAATGACATCGCTTGTATTGATATTTTATGCAAAAACAAAATTTTTCAAAATGTAATCATACAGGAATACATAAATGGTGCTACTGAATTAACTAAACATTAAAATATTATTTGATAATGGAATAATTTTCAGAGATGCCAAAACCGTTTTTTCTTCCCTATTAAATGAAGTGAATACAGAGTGCTCACATTACATGTGCATACAACATTATTTTGCATAGGAGGGTAATATTCACAACAACAAAACATTGATAAAGTAGTTTCAATTAAACAATCTATCTGTTTTACACTAAGGAGTGGTCTAGTTTGGCACAATAATGGCACTTGTCAGTGAAAAAACTAAGTACTAAGTTCATTATTTAAACATATTGTTCAAATATGTTGGTAGAGATTAATGCCCACTTTTTGATGATGTCAAAACAAAGTCATGCAGCACCCAAAAAGAATTGCAATAATGCCCTAGAAAAGACAACAAAAATACTTAAACTACACAATACAGACATTTCAGACCACAAGGTCACCCATTCTTTCTTATCTGGAGTTAGTTTGAGCTTGGCTAACGGTAGTAAAATGAAACTTCCACATGATTATATGACTGTATGTTCTACTTAACAGTATATAAAGCTTATATTTGCATGTTTTAACTTCACACCCCTTTCTATTTACTCCTTCTAACATAGAGACTTTACTTACTAATAATTTTAAAAATGGTTAACATTGGTAAGTAACAATAGCGCCAAAAATGAATTATGACTTTAACATCACTAATTGCAAGTATCAATAAAACATTAATCCCACAA
Source organism: Pododesmus macrochisma (assembly GCA_032359645.1). Classification (NCBI taxonomy): domain Eukaryota; kingdom Metazoa; phylum Mollusca; class Bivalvia; order Pectinida; family Anomiidae; genus Pododesmus; species Pododesmus macrochisma. The sequence continues at coordinate 6,176 of JAUMGZ010042283.1, read as the reverse complement.
CGATTACCCTGGTAGCTCAATTATAATTCATTTAACATATTAATCGTGATAATATTTCAATCTAAAATTGTTAAACTGAGCTCCTCAAACCAACAGTCAGTTTCTCCTAAAGCCAGTATAACCCTCCATACAAACCCAACACTAACCAAGATTACATAATACTATCAAACAATCAAAATGTCATAAGATATACTTGAAAATTTTACTCATTATAACAAAATAAAATAAACATAAAAATACCAGAACAAACCAACTTTACATCAAAAGTCAATAGTAAAAGTTATCCAAATCAAAATTATGGTTTATATCATATAGTTACAGACAAATTCAGGAATGTTTTAAGAAATCTCATGCATTTATCAGGGTAAGATTAATATCATTTAATGAGCAACAACAATTAAAAGACTGTTTATACAGTGGTATTACATATAATATGATCAGGATAGAAGAGTTTTGACCTTCAGAAAGCCAAGTCAAGATAGAGCTGAACACTGCATCTCATCTCTATACCGGGTAATAAATCGCTTCCCGTTACTTTCATGGTTTTGTGATCTATTAATGATAATAGTTAATGTTACTTTTATGTTACTCTTGGCTACAGAAGAAAGTGGTTATAATAGACATGGATATTGTGTTTAATATCAACTTTCATAAGCAGACTTCACCCCCCCCCCACCCCCTTTTTTATAGATATCATGTTTAATATAGACTTTCAAGCAGACTTGACCAACTTTTTATGTCAGCGTTTTTTTTTTCAAGTTTATATACATGTATCATAAAATTGTGCACTTTTTAATAGTGTACATCTTAATTCAATATGGTCTTATCTAAATGTGATTAAAATCTTATTGAACTCATTATGACCGTAAACATATCCTTTATAAAATGTGAACATTTTTGATTTAATAAAAACACTTTAAATGTTCATATGTGGTTTACAGATACAAATAACTGTGACTTGAAGGCATGAACTTGCCCTCAAAAGTAGAAAAGTTTCTATTTGTGAAACATAAGCATCGGATCCAACAAAGTGTTCCAGTTAAAGGTGTACTATATATTTAATGATCAATATATCTATTTTCTGAAGATTACCACGACATGGTAAGGAAACAGTACAGAAATATGTATGTAAAGCTACGACATCAAGTAATAGTTTCCCATTGAAACTCTAATATTATGAAAAATTTAGGGATGCTCAATTATTAGTATATAACTGTGGTTTCTTAAAAAAGTGTAAAAAAAATAAGCCTAGCCTTATAGCTGTGCAGTACAGTGGAGCCTCGTTAATCCAGCCACCTTCGTTCCCAGCCCAAAGTGGCTGGATAGTGAGGCGGCTGGATAACAGAGTCAAGATTATTTTTTTCAAAAATTTTACCCGTTTTTATGAAATAAAGAGCTATTATTGTTTATGGATATGCTGTTGTTATATCTGTATTATTTTACAAATAAAATTGAGATTAAATGAACCATATTATTTATATGATTCCACTCATTGTGTTTATATATTGAATAATCCAATTTTTACACATTATTATTCAATATAGATCTATTTGTGATCCAATTTTTACATGTTACCTAGTCAAATTTTGTTGTTTTGATAAAGAAAATATTTATAGTCATAAATATGCAACAAAAATTACTGTGAATCCACAACGAATAAACTGCTTCAATAAATATACGGAACTGATCACACAATTCCTGGATGTGAGCACTTTGAAAAATCAAGAAATCGTCTCAAGCTACGATGTCCACGCCACTGGTTGAGTCAAAACTTATTTCTAAATTTGATCATATCCGATTTGAGGATAATTAGATATAGTCTTACATTTTATTAGGAATTATAAATGCATTTTATAACTTTACGATACTTTAAATGGATGATTTAAGTGGCCAACTTGCCCTGTAGATTTAGCGAGTTGATCTGTCAGTGTCAAAAACTGTTAAACTACGACTCGGTCCGTTGATTAATTACATGATTGTGTTTTGACTAGCGTTCATAAAAATGCTGACTATCTTTCTACAAGGTGTGATAATACTGTTCGTAAAGTGGACTAATTCTGTCGATAAATAACGAAACACAGGTGACATCAGTCGGATAATTAACCGACCGGAAGCACGAGTAAATAAAACAGCCATCAAGAACCAATTGTAGCGCTCTAAAAATACGCATGAGGTTGTTGTATCGGCTGCTGTTCCGGGTCATTTTGCAGGACAGATTTATTTTTGATCGACAGGGGAGTTTATTCTACCGGCCGGTTTAGCGAGTAACTTTCATATAGTAAAGTGGAAATCCGTTCCCCGAAACTGCTGACCAGAGACAGAAGCAGGGGGAACCGGATAAACCAGGCTAAATAATGTTAGGGAAATCCGTTCCCAAAGATAACCCACCGGACCGTGAGGGAACCGGATAAACGGGGCTCCACTGTACATATATAGTTTGGCTGTTCTGGCATATGAAAGCTCTGCATCCCAAACCTTATTTACCGTAACTGTGCTGTTGTATGTCTACAGATTTCAATTCAGATCAAAATGATCAAATCTACATATTTCAAATATCTAAAGAAAAGCTTGAAATAAAAAACTTTCATTAGGACAAATTGCAGTCACTAATATGAAGATGTTGGATATGGAAGCAGCTGGATCTATTGAGAACATTTTCCTAACAGCTGTTGCCAACACCAAATATTCAATATTCCAAAACTGGATTTGTTGTACAAATATTAAGAGAAACCATTTATATTTCAACATATCAATTAAAAAGAATCGTTGTGTTTTTTGTTCTTGTTAAATTTTTACTTTTCACCGTAAAGTATTAACTATAAACACTTCTTGAAATCGGGAAACGTTAACAATGCACTTTTTTTTGTACATATTTTTACAAATTGAAAGCTTTAACATCAGGTTACTTGACATTAAATATACAATATTCTGATAGACTAGAATTAAACTCTACTGAAGATTAAAAGTTTAAAATTGAGTTAGGAAATTCATCTCCAAAGAACTGTTCAGATTCTATATTTCACTTACCGGTATAATAATTCATAAATTGTCAAAATTAGTATAAGCAAACACTAGCTATGTATTTTAAATAACTTTAAAAAATTATTTTGCAAAAAAAGATGGAAAATTTTATTCTCATGCATTTTTCAATCAAACATTTCCAACACTTATTCTAGAAAGCAGTGTATCAGTGCAACTCGTCTAAAAACTGATATTTCTCCAATTATTTTGTTTTATTTTATAACATTGAATAAGTTACTCTCGCTAGATAGTGCTGCTGATCACCAAGTCACTTTCATATCTAAACTCAGGTTATTCATGAAATTAGGATTCTAATGCACACACTTTATGTTTATGAAATCTTTTATTCTATCGAACTGTGAACATGACAACTGTATATCTAACTAGAAAGAATGTTTCTCTATTTAAAAACTTGTCCACCTTTTTTATATTTCAAATATTTCATATAAAGTTTTCAAATGTACCGGTACTTGATTGTTAAAATACTCCTCTGACTTCAACTATCATTGTAAGATAGTACGCTGGATGGAAAATTGATAAAACTAGCATGCATACATCTACCCTAGATTAAAAGTTAAAATGGCAACAAACGTTTTAACTCCTTAATTAACATGCAACATATTTATCACATAACTGCTTTATAACTTAATTTAAAAGTGTCCACCCTTTTTAACATCCATAACAGCAATGGTATAGTTAACAACAAAGGTGGAAGATACTATTGCAGCATTTTTAAGATTAAAAAGGTCGCATTACGAAGTTTTTGGCTTCTCATTAAGTGCATCAGTCACTTCCTCAACCTCCTGGTGAACCTCATTACTGTTTTTATCAAATTTAGCTGTCCACACTTTCACTGCTCCCCGCAGCATTTTGTATGCCCACATCACATTTAGTATATCTAGAATAAAACATGTCCAAACTAACACTTGATAGACGTAGCTCAGTTCAGCGAAGCCTTCTGTTCCTTGAATTGCATAAACAGAGTACCAGAAGTATGGTAAACTCAACACACGGGTACAAATAAACAGCGCTGTCATGGTAAGTCCATTAACAAAGAATGCTGTGTTTGTACGTTTCATCTTAAGAACATCAAAAAACCATCTGAAAGAAATCAGGAAAAAACTAATTACTTTTTGATTTGTTATAATAGGATGGTTTATAAGTATACAAATCAATGATCATGATAAATGTACTTACTTTTAAACTTATGGTGGTTTTGGATTCTTTGGATTTTAAACACTCGTCTTGTTAATAATTTCAAGCATAACACAGTTACTTCCCTTAGTTTATGACTTTTGACAGACTAAATTAAATTGTCATTCAACTGAAATTTCCTTTATATCTATGTATTTAAGATAGTATGTGTTTGAGCATTTTTTGTTGTTTAATAGTTGAAGTAGGAAAGTTGTTGCATCAATTATTAACAAGTTTAACCATATGACATCAAGAGTATATACTTGGTGATGGTCTTATCTGAAGAGATAATTTGTTTTTAAGATTTTGTGATGGTGAGTCAGTCCATGTGGATACCTTTTGTATACATTTTGTACTCTTACATATTTTTGGTTTCCAAATAAAATATATTAGAGATGTAGTCAAGTTAATAAAATAAACAAGCTCTTCAAATGAATATAAGTCAACAAAGTTTAAAAAATTACAAAAAATCACTGGAATTTAATCTATTATTTAGCTTTCAGACTCTATGAGTTTTTTTTTTTTACCTGTTATTCACAAAAGGTGTCGAAACTTCTGCAAGTAATCTAAAATTGGCAAAGAAGGATAAGGTACCATAGCTCTGAAAAACAATAATTTGAGTAATATATAATCTACATAATCATCGAAGTTTCCCAAATAATAAACACCTTTCTAGATTGATTGGTAATTAACTAGATCATCAAAATATAATTCAGTAAAGCAAAGATTATGTGAACTTGATATTAAGAAGCCTGTCCAGAAGTAAGGTATTGCCATGAATTTTACATTACAATACTTTCCTAAATATTAACAATTCGTTTTGAGTCATATTAAAAAAAAAACACTGAAGAGGAAACACTTTTATAGGCACAAAAACTTGCTTCAAACTTTAAAAAAAAAAAAGTGCTACATAAAGACAATGTGTTAAGATCAGTGCATTGGCTCAGTGTTATGGTGTTCGCTGCATGCTGGTAGACTGGTGCTAGATTCCCATGTTGTGGAATCAAATCCTAGTCACGTTAAAACCTAAGACGTGAAAATAAGGCAATCTTCTTGCTCCCTGCTAAGCGCTCAGCATTACTGGGTAGGAAGAGGACTCACGTTGGCTCGGTGTCAGGATAATATGACCGAGTGAAGTATCATGTCAATGTGTCTGTGGCGTGATATTTAAATGAGACAGCACTATAAAGTTGCCATAAGTGTGCACTGTCACAAGCAGACACTGTCTTGAAATTACCTACACATGTACATGAGTTAAAGGGACACTATACCCCAATAAACAAACAAGTAAACAATCTTTTAAGAAAATCCATGCCAGAGAGACTAGGCAACCTTGTAGATTTAGTATTCGAACAGCATACTGGTAATATTTTGTAATCTAGCTATATCTTTCTTATTTTATCAAGTAATACTTTATTTATAAGACATTTAGGCTTAATTATCTAGATGTTACAATAAATAAAACATAATTGGCAAAATTATAGAGGATATTTCATGTTGTGCTCTTGAATATAAAATTTATTTTATGAGTGAAATAATTATGACATTCAAGAAAACAACATTGAATTTTCTGTTTATTACATTTTCCCTTATCTATTTTTACCATTTCAAATTTATTGCATCGTAAATCAACTGTAAGTATTATGATACATTTTACCCCCAGCATCAATAAGTCTGCACAGAAAGTAGTTCTTAAAGAATTGATAAGAAACACCTGAGACTAATAAAAGAGCTTCTTTCTAAGTTTCTGGAAACACATATTAAACAAGAGGCCCATGGGCCTTAACGGTCACCTGAAATTGCATTTTGTCAATGTAAATTAATAAATGGCCGTGGTAAAATTTTACACTTGGATGTTGATTGATCGATGGATCCGACCTTAATGTTCTGGGAATAGCTATAGTAGTATGGGAACAGCATAATGTTTGGTCATATTTGGCCAAGCAGCTGAGTATTAATTA
>JAUMGZ010042172.1:0-19168 GCA_032359645.1 Pododesmus macrochisma | reverse complement strand
AAGCAGTAGACAATAAGCAACAGACTGTAAGCAGGTAGACTGTAAGCAGCAGACAGTGATCAACATACAGTAAGCAGAAGACTGTAAGCAGAAGACTGTACACAGCAGACTGTAAGCAGTAGACAATAAGCAACAGACTGTAAGCAGGTAGACTGTAAGCAGCAGACAGTGATCAACATACAGTAAGCAGTAGACAGTAAGCAGAAGACAGTAAGCAGTAGACAGGAAGCAGTAGATAGTAAGCAGAAGACTGTAAGGAGTAGACAATAAGCAGTAGTCAGTTAGCAGCAGACAGTAAGCAACATACAGTAAGCAGAAGACTGTAAGCAGTAGACAATAAACAGTAGACAGTAAGCAATAGACAGTAAGCAGCAGACAGTAAGCAGAAGAGACTATAAGCAGTAGACAGTAAGCATTAGACATGAGCAATAGACAGTAAGCAGCAGACTGTAAGCAGCAGACTGTAAACAGTAAACAGTAAGCAGTAGACAGTAAGCAGAAGACAGTAAGCAGTAGACAGTAAGCAATAGACAGTAAGCAGCAGACAGGAAGCAGCAGACTGTAAGCAGTAGACAATAAGCAGTAGACAGTAGACAGTAAGCAGAAGACAGTAAGCAGCAGACTGTTAGCAACAGACAGTAAGCAGTAAAAGTAGACAATGAAAATATAGTTAACAGAAAGCAGTAAGCTGTAAACAGTAGACAGTAGGCAGTTGAAGTAAACAATAAAAATATAGTAAGCAGGAAGCAGTTAAAATATAGTTAGAAGAAAGCTGTAAGCTGTAAATAGTAGTCAGCAGTAAGTAGTAAGCAGTAAAAATATAGTAAGCAGTAAGCAGTGAAAAATAGTAAGCAGTTAGCTGTAAGCAGTATAAGTAAAAGTAAACAATGAAAATATAGTAAACAGTTAGCAGTGAAATATAGTAAGCAGTTAGCTGTAAGCAGTATAAGTAAAAGTAAACAATGAAAATATAGTAAACAGTAAGCAGTGAAAAATAGTAAGCAGTTAGCTGTAAGCAGTAGGCAGTAAAAGTAAACAATGAAAATATAGTAAGCAGTAAGCTGTAAACAGTAGGCAGTACGCTGTCACTTATGGAATTCCATAATGATTAAAAGATGAAAATTCAAGTTTAAAATAGAAAAAAAAACCACGAAAGACCTGAACAACAGAAAGGAGGACAGCAGAAAATTTACAAAAACGATGAACGGATACCGAAATACGGATCAACATTTCCCACTGAAAAAAGTAAGACGGGGCAAATTGGAGCAGACGTAATGTGAAGTTATGTCCCGCTTTATTGAACTCAAAGTTGTATAAGTACAGTAAATTAAACTAGGAGAAAATATTTGGTGTGGATTTTTTTAAGCAAATTCTATGCCTCAGTGCATTCACAGGAAAACTTAAAATCACGGAAAAACCTTCAGGTTTAGTAAAAGAATTCAAGATAACTCGCACGTTCATCAATATTACTATTGAGAATACTATTAATATGATCTTTGATTTATTAAAAAATTGTGCAAGATATTTACGATTATGTATCATAATTAATACATGTTCTGTTAAAGATCTACCCACACGAACATTACATGACCCGGCAAACTATGACGTCATATAGATATCCTCTGATTAAAGGATAATCGTTGTCATTGGTTGCTGATTACAACAACAACAACACCAACAACAACAACGACGTCGACGACGACGAAGACGACGACGACGACAGCAGCAGCAGTAGCAGCAGCAGCAGCAGCAGCAGCAGCAGCAGCAACAACAACAACAAAGATTACTGTTAAGAAGACATTTATAAATGCATGAATATGAACGACACAACAACTACTCGTACCAGCATAATAAAAGCATTTGATCATGGTTTAGATATTTGTTCATACTTTTATGTTCTATCAATAAAAATAGTCTTTCCTTGACTGATTACCTAATGCTCAGCATCACTGTTGGACTTAAACTTAGGATGTATTTTCGAAATTGTGCAGGGGTTCCTTAACTTAACTTATATAGGAATCTGTTTTAACGGTTATTTGTTCTATAAATTGCTGGCCAAATTCAATATTTACTGTTATAACTATATATATCATGAAAACAGAAGCACGAAAACATACACACAAGAACGCACGCACGAACATGTACTAGTTTTTAATGCAATATCACCGTGCATTTTTATATGGCAATACTTGACTCGGTGTGTCTTTTTACATTAAATCAGAGCAATGGTATAGTGTTATTATGGTTTTTTAGGTTGGATTGCAAAACCGAAAGAAGAAGTACATATCTAGTTTTAAAACCAATGCAGGGACACAGGATCATAATCTATGTTCTGTAAATTCATTCATTTTAACTCATGAATATTTTATGAATTCCATTAACGTAACAGAGCGCTTTTCCATACTAAAGTATTTCAAAGCAATACAGGCATTTATCCAGTTTATTTATTACAAATATATCATTGAGACACGTGTGTCCATTTTTCTATGATTCGGGAAACCGGCTACCTATTGCGTTACTTTACTAGTAAATGTCAGTGCTATGTGTATATGATTTTATTATACAATGTCAATATTTAATTTTTCACTAGTTATTCCTTTCCACATTTTCCACTATTAAATGGAAATACAAGTATTCAATACTAATCAATGTCAGCATACATTTTATAGACATTATTTTGCAAATGATGCATGATTTTAATTTATTTTTTCTTCAAAATTCATTTTTTAAATAAAATTCCATTTAAAATCTTTAAAATGCTGACATCCTGTGGCAGAAAATTGTATAAACCTGAAAGTAATAAATGCACAAAATTTGAATTTTTTTTATCGAGAAATAGTGACCCTGGCTTATTACCTTAACTTGTACCTGACCAGAGAAATCGCACTTACGTGTGTTAATTGCATGGTCATCTCAAGTCTGTGGGTGACATGTTCAACAAGAGATTGATAGTTGAGCGTGAACAAAAGCAACTCTTTATTTCACACGACCCGAGCATGTCCCTAACAGGTCAACACATTTTTACTTGCTGTTCTTCTTTAAGGCTTAAACAATTGTCTCTGCAGGTCAGACACGAGACTCCGATTACAAGACCATTGACCGGTACTGGACATCCGTGGCAAGAACATAAAGCCACAAAGAAATGAATAGTACTTTTATTAAAAAATTATGCTTTCAAAAACCGTGAAACTAACACATTATAGGGATAAAGTGCATGTTTATCTTAGCCGATTGTGTGTTATTGAGCTCTATTCACGTATTGTTTATACGTGTTTTCACTGAGAGAAGAGTGCATTATGGGAGCTAACTTGATCATGAATAAAGTCTAATTGGAAACTATTCTTCTTTAAAGTGAAAACTGAAAAGATGACAGCTCTTTTTGTTCGAGATGTCAACTAAGAAAGTTAATCCAGAAAGTATTTAGGTCTCTATATAAAGTACATTTCAGTTCGGCATTTCTTTAGAGTGAGGTAAAGAAAACAGCATAGAAGATATTTGATAGTAGATCAGGAAATCCAAATGCAACATAATTGGCTATTATTGACGAAAATAAATCACAACAAGACTCAATATTAACCGTATAAAGTGTCAGCTTCGCTCGTAGAAAAGTGAACCTGCGGCGAATAACGGCTTTATTAGCTTTTTCGTGATCTTTAAATTCCGACTCCATGTCAAAGAATTCTCATAAAAGAATTCTAATCCACAACACAAGTTTGTAAGAGCTAGACTGTGTAGGATGGTAGATAGAGATGCTCACAACAAAACACATTTTCTGAAAGGATAAATGCTTTTTTGAATTTTTCGAAAATAAGACGAATATGACACAACATAATCTGATAATTCGATAATTTCCTGATAAAATTGTATTGCAATATAGGGAAAATCAGGTCACCTTTTTAGTTTGTTTTTGTATTTATTTAGCTTGTTTGTTTGTTTGATTGTTTTTTATTTGTTTTTTGCATAATTGTATTGCAATATAGGGAAAATCAGGTCATCTTTTTAGTTTGTTTTTGTATTTATTTAGCTTGTTTGTTTGTTTTTTATTTGTTTTTTTCATAAACGCTTCTTTGCCTGTCCTATCGTTTGGTTTTTTCTCCTTGGTCTTTTGTCACTATCGGTGAAATACTCTGGAAGTGACGTTAAGCCCCATTTTAAACAAACATACTTTCTTTGATGATTTGTTCTGTTATTTTGTTACCTTTTTAAAATTGATATAGTGTAAATAATTCTAATTTGTTTCTTTATAGTTTATAAGTTTACCGTTGTATCTTCTACTTTTTTGATTACGAAAATCTTCATTGGATCAAGCTTTAGTATACATTGTCCATTTTTAAATTCTTTTCTGAAAAAATTCAATTTTTAAATGCTTTTTGTCACAAATTGATTTCTATAATTTGACACGGTACTTCCTAAAAGTGAAAGCAGACAGCAGTTCGTTTGTGAAAGTATACCTCATTTCCTTGATAATAAAACTAAGAGAGTTTAGCATATGAACTTAATTTGGACACTATGGCGATATGCGGTTATCTTAGAGTGAAGGGTTCGTCTCATTAAACGATCTTTGGCATTTGTAAATGACGCGGAACCTATTTCAAAGACTTTCCTATGGAGAATTGACGACGCTGTTATTTAGATAAATTGACCAAATGTCATAACGCATAGAATTTATGCTTCCTTTATTTTCATCGATGAAAACATCAAAATATTCTTATCAAAAATTGTATTTGACCGCTGAAAGATCAGTATCCCGCCATTTCCATATCTCGTGACTTATGACCATCCGTGTTTTCAATCGTCTGAAGAGTTCCACTAAAGTAATAAATTGTCAGATTTCATACTCGCTGACAGAGCGTACAACCGATGGAGGGAGATCGTGCGATATTTCACTTGTAATATCAGGGATTGAAGTTGTTCTTAGACCGTTTATGTGCCAAATATCTTGTCTCGGGGGCCTCTAACATGGAAATCCACGCTGCAATTGAGAGTCAAGTGCAATTCGAAAGGATGCCAGCGGGAAAATTACCAGCGTTGTTTTCTCAAACTTAGAGGGTACTTAAATATATGGAACGCATTTAAGAGTTCTGACACTTCATTAAAACTCTCTACAACATTAAGAGGGACTTAGACCCCAACTGTGTATGTGGTAGTAATTCTTGCAGATTATTTTTTTTCTTCAGAAAATCTCATACGTTAAAAAATATTTTTTAAACAAAGCTAATGTTAGCGACAGAATAAAAATGTTTGAATATTTACTCTAGTATTGTTCGTGTTTGATTAACGGTTGTCATGGTAATTACTTATTTATTTCTTTTTTGCAGGTTTTTGTGACAAGTTGACAACAGTGATAAGTCGATCTTTTCTGAGTCGGCGTCTTTGTCATTATTTTGTAAATTGCTGAATAACACACGAAAATGTCTTCTCCCCAAGAGTCTGTTGTTGTTGTTGTTGTTGCTGTCTGTGTATTGTTCTCTTTAGACGTATTTTTTTTATATTATTTTGTGGTCTATGTAAGGTTGACAATCCGATTTGTTTTTTGTTTTTTTGTAATTTGCTATGTATATTTTCTTGTTTGAATAAACACGTATGTAAAGCTATACCAAATATTTTGTAGACTAAATATATCATATACATTATAAATAAATAAATAAAACCAAAAGATTTAAAATATGAGCACTACGACAATGAAAAATAAAACCAGTCACTTATAATTTGCGGTATTTGCACATATTTAATTTACATACAATAATTATTGGCAGTTAAAACTCGTAATGGAGCAGATAAATCTATCTTCAGATTAGAAGAGAAATGATGCATGTGAAATCGTTTTGTATGTTAGGCTAAAATATCCTTTATCCAAAGATAATGTTTCATATCTTAAACATTTTTATAACTTTTTTAAACATACAAGACAATGAAGAAAACGAAAAATATCAATTTGATCAATCTCAACATCAAATAAAATGTTCTATATTCAAAATCATTATAAATTTTTGTTGTAAATTTGGAAATATTTGCAAACCAGTTTTACAATTCTACTGTACAGTGCACGAAATATTAATATATACATATGTCCTATATCTTTTGAGTCTTGCAATTGTCCTAATTATTTTGATATATCATTGATATTTATATATCACACCCACCCGGATTGTTGCGGATATACATGCATGTGTGATAAATTATTAATATTTATATATCACACCCACCCGGATCGTTGCGGATATACATGCATGTGTGATAAATTATTAATATTTATATATCACACCCACCCGGATTGTTGTGGATATACATGCATGTGTGATAAATTATTAATATTTCAATATATAAGTGTGACCTTACAGTATAGAGTTCTTGTTTTATCAAATACAAGTTATCAAGAAGGTTATTGTATGATTGAAAAAAGAGAGAGAATTTTTTCTTTAAAAAAAATTACGAGAAGAAAATAAAATCGAATACTGGCCGAGAGTATAAACCTACTACACCACAGAGCTAAATATTTAGCTCTGTGACTACACCAAAGAAATCATTTCTGTATATATTAAAGAAAATGTAAATTACAAAAGAAGACTTGTCTCTGAATTATCCGTAGTATTGAGAATAACATACGTGTCAAGTTTAACAACAATTCATATAATATAAATACAATGAAAAAGTAATTTGACAAAGAGGATTTATTCGAAAATCGATGACGTATATCTTCAATTCCTCCATAGCACCACCGCTTATCGCTTGTCTTGTCCGCTCCAGTAGATGTCTCGTGATAGTATACTTACAAAATATAAATTAAAATATATTCGAGAAAAAAATTGATTAATAATTTTCTGATTTTGCTTTCATTCAAGCGTCAAACGGAAAGCTCGGCACTCCAAAGTACTGAATGGAAGTATTTCAAGCCATAAATTGAATGGTCATACTTGTCGGATTATAAGGATATTAGTCGGCTTGTGTATATATTAATATTTTTGGTTTCATTTTACAATGTTATTGATGTATATAATCTCTCTTTTTTAGACAATACTTAAACTCTTTTTCTATACTATTTATTTATTTCTATTTTATTCTGCATTGAATTAAATTAAAACGTTTAAAAAGTTTACATAAGAATGTGTGTGTAGACTTTGTTTCAAATATGTACTTAAATGTGCTCCATGATTTTTCCTCTTATACTCTTGTCAAAAAGATTTTATTTTCTTTCTATATATAATGAATTTTTTTATTTCAAACATTTGCAAATCACAAACTTTTTTCTTAAGGTTTAATTTTCTTAAGAAAAAAGAGAAGTCGATCGGAGATCTTTTAACGTTATCTTTGACTTGTCTCGAATCATTTCTTGCATGCAAATAATCTATGTTCACCTGTTGACTACTAACCCCTTTACAACCTTGCCTAAGTATACTACACAACTTAATATGAAATACATAAATATATTTATAAACATACAGATCGGTAGCAAATAGTCCTATTACACAGCGTAGCATAATGGCGCCCTATACGATAGCCGCCCGTGGATTTTATCCCAATACATGCGGCGCTCAAAATCCCCATCGCAGCGAAAATCATCCAAAATGTTTGCAATGCCATTAATCACGAAACAGTATATCAACCCCCGTGATATATTTGTGAGTTTAATTTCTTATCTGCAGTATAAACTCGTCGTGACTTTGTGTTCGTTGAGAGTAACCCGAGCATTACCATCTCCGACAAATGAACTTGTAATAGACCGTACGATAAATTCCCGCCATATATCGCTACATATCTAATGGAGATTATTCTTAATAGAAAGTGATAAGTCCAAGATAAACCGTGTTGACTATTTTTAAGAAATATAATTGAAAAATTCCGTTTATATATGATTTCGACGAAAGAACTTGACACAAATTATATCACTAAATAAACTTCCAGATGGACGGAGAAAAATCTAATTTAATTCTATATTTAAGTTCAACTAAATAAGTTTTTCACGATAACGTTCTGTTGATTACGATCGCGAGTGGGTACGCTAAATCTATTTGTACCTAAGATAGTCCCATTCGGTAATTTAAGAGATAGATTCAAATCTATATTAATGTTATGTAATAACTTGCAACGATTGCCAATGATATTGTATAATTTATCTGGCAATAAAACGCACATGTTTAAATCAAAATTTATCAGTTTTAAACTTTCATTAGAATTATATCGCTTCTATAAAATGAGAAAAGTTACTCGATGATTCGGGTACGAAAGATTTAATTTCATTTTCCAATATTAGTTTGCTATACATACAGGAGATTGGTTAGTAATCAGTGCATTCTTAATGTGGTGGGCTGGTGTGTTATCGAACGCAAATGTTCAAGAAACAATTACGTAAATATGATTTGATATGAACTTGAGCACCATGTTGTTACTAAGAGGGAAAATTAATTACGTTCCCTTTTCTTCACGTTTTAATGTTCTTAATATAACTATATGAATAATCTTTCAATAAAAATCTTTAGATTCTGATGTTTTTGCTTGTTGATGACGTTTCTTTTACAAAAGTTTCTCTATGCATCGGACATTGACTTCATCTAAAAACAATATTTAAATTTGAATTCGGGAAAGTCGTTCTCGTCTTTTTTAGTTTATATTGCGATTCGGAATTCGATTTCGTGTTAATGTTGCATTTGTTTCCGAGGCTTCCTAAACATGTTCATCATTATATACATCTTAATAACGTGAACATATACAATGAGCATTCTCATGCATATATTTCGCTTCTACAAAAAGTCAAGAAAAAGAATTATTAAAAAAAAACTCAGCTGAGATGACAAACCTTATCTCATTTTTAAAACACACAAATGTTTATTGATTTTTTAGGTCTTCATGTAACATTTTTTTATTATTGGAATTGCATTAAATCGTGACATACAAAAGACAAATATTGGAGGGTACAAAAATAATAAACTAACCATTTTATTGAAATAATAAGGCATGATTTAAAACAAGTGTGAAACTTTAAATACGATCAACTTAATAAAATTAAAAGTAAGATAAACGAAAATTAATATTTATATAAAAACAAAACATTTACTATAATGTTTATGTTAACAAAAAGGCAATTATAAAGGAAATCTCTAATTCTATAAAAACACTTTACGTGAATTAAGTCTGAAAAAACGTTTTACCAACAAACAAGCGGTGTGGTTTATCGATTGACTAAATTGTACTCATTCTATTATTTAAGGGATTCTTTACAATGACAAAAACTGACAAACGTGAACGTTATGAAGAGACTCTACAGTCATAAAATTTAAAGTGGAATAAAACCACAAAACAACACTATAAAGCAGTCAAAACCAGAAACAAAACCAAAAGAAACATAAAAAAGATAAATAGTAAGCACCAACAATTATAAAGAACAACCAACTAATAACATAATGAACAAAACTTACAAGCATAATGCAATATTGTTTATGGCAAGTGAGTACATGTAATTACAAACACTGAGAAGTGAACGTGCACGTCTGCCTCTGTGATAAAACATAGAATATTCTCGTAATAGACTTAGACTATCTTATATATAAGCGGTTTAGCGAGGTTAATAATTCATTTGAAACTAGCATGAGAATATATGTTGAATAATAACCTATGTCGTTTCTATCATTTTAGTAACACCAATATTCGATATGGGTAAAACTGATCATATTAAAAACATCCCGGGCAATCATCTTGTTGTTGTTGTTGTTGTTGTTGTTGAGAAATCATCAATAACCGAACAGACGTCATTTCCGTTGTTGATGTTATAGGTTCTTTTGACTTTGAGATCGGAAGCAACTTGATGATAAAAATACAAAAAGTCAACTTCCAGTTGGCAGGACCGGCGTTGTGGCTCAGAGGTAGCGCATTTGCCTCGTGATCCGGTATGATGGAGTTCAAATCCGGGTCGCGTCAGACTCAAGACGTTAAAATTAGGTATCTCCTCGCCCCCTGCTACGTGCTCAGTATTTCTGGGTTAGGAAAGGACTGCATGGCTCGGTGTCAGGATAATGTGACCAGGTGAAGTATCATGTCAATGTGTCTTCGGCGTGATTTTTCAGCGAGACAGCACTATAAAGTCGCAATAAGAGCACACTATCACAAGCAGACACCGTCTCGATATGACCTAGACATGAGTTGAAGCGACGTTGAAACCCCAACGGAACAAACAAATAAGCATCAAGTTGGTAGGTCAGAGATAAACAAGAATCTGTAGTATGTACACATCTTTAGAGAGTTTTTAAAGTGCGATTGGCGAGATGGGCTTTTTTGGAATTCATATGATCAACATTTATGAAAAATTAATAAAGAACAAAAATAAAGTCAAAACACCATGGTATAACAGTCTAAGATAATCATTTAAAGTATACGAAGCACCAATACACAACGTTTACTTCACGTGTATGTCACGTCTCTGCCTTTGTCAGTATACATGTACATGTGAAATTTTTGGGTGATAATTTTTTAGTTGTCAAACTAACGTGGATCAAAACAAGGTAGCTATCATTTGTCACTACATTTGATTTTGAAAAAGGACTCAAACTGTAGTTTCTGTTTCAGGAATGTTTATTACGTATTGTATGAGAAATGTAACATTTGTAACATACATACGAGCTCAGAACGTTAGATTTTATATGTGGAAAGATTGGGAATAAATGATGAGGTCAAGACTACTCAACGAGCTTAAAACTACAAAACATGTTCGACAATCATGAAAGTTGGCTTTGGTTTTTAATTATACACATATTGATGTACTGAAACTTTTTTTTTATTACATTTGCGCCAACGTCTGCAGTATACACATTGTCTTTATTGGTTTAATTTTTCCTTGTGTTGAAGGTTGCTAAACCAGTTTTAAATTCCTATTCATATGATTACACATGATGGATAAAGACGAAATGTTTCCTTTTGACATTGACTTGCCATGCATAAAAACGTCGAAAATGTGTCACCTCAAAAACATTTCCAACTCACAGTATACTGAATATTTATACCCATGATAATTAAGCCATGAAGATATAACAACGTGCATGCAATGTTACACAGATTATTGGTAGCGTAATACTCCTTAAAGAATAATCACAATGGTGTTAAAACGTATAGCACATGTGCTACGACCTTTGTCTTACCTTTTGTGTTGGTTACTTCCCAATGGTAATGTTATTACCGGAGAAATGTCCAGAAAAACTTCTGTACCATTGTTATATCCAATATTTAGGTTATTTAAAAAGAACACAACCGTTAGACGGATTAACCCGGAAGTATAAATAAATACGAAACTTTCGCCACAAAAGAATTTTACGTAACTAAACCCGAATGTGCAATTTAGAAGTGGTCAGAATAAGTATTCCAAGGTAACGAACGATACAGCAAGTAGAGAGGAACACTATGAGTTACTTCAATGGATCTAAAACCTAGTATGTGGGGTATAGGGAACTAAATGGTATTTTTATTTTGAAAAACGAAGCATTCTTGACTTTCTCTCCTGTCGAGAGTTGTTTTAAAGAATGACTGCTTCCTTGCAGCGAAGCCGCAGCGATCTATACAATCAATTCTGTTCACTTGCATAGGATATTCTAAGAACGCGCTCCGGGATATGCGATACTTCGGGCAGTACTCGCTGTCGAGACGTTCAGATATGTCATAACCAGACGTGTCTTACTGCGTCCTTCCTTCAGCAAAACAAATAAGTGATAAGAGGCACAATAACCACCATTTTATTGAAATACCCTATGGTTTTGGCATGTTTCATTAATTCCATTTTCTAAGCTAGGAGATGCGAAAGCCATATTTTCTGATCAAGTGCTAAATCCTCCATCCGAATCTTGCTCGGTAACTCGAGGAAACTTAAAAGTACACACACAGAACTAATGATAAATGATTCAAATGGAAATATCTCTTTATTCAAAACTCATTACGATCATGATGGATTTTCAATACGTAGATCAGAAGATTTTCATGCGATAAAACCGGGAGGAAATTAACTGCT
Organism: Pododesmus macrochisma; assembly: GCA_032359645.1. Taxonomy (NCBI): domain Eukaryota; kingdom Metazoa; phylum Mollusca; class Bivalvia; order Pectinida; family Anomiidae; genus Pododesmus; species Pododesmus macrochisma. The sequence continues at coordinate 7,182 of JAUMGZ010042172.1, read as the reverse complement.
TTCGTGGCCAAGACATCCCGCCATCATGGTTTAGTTACGGATTACAGAATCGTTAGTACGTTATTTAATATTGGAAATTATTTTGGGGGGTTCTGCCTCTTCAACTTCCCCACCCTCAGAATTAAGATATGTTACGTTCTATTACAAGTTCAGATCTAGACTTGAGTTAATAAGACGTTTATTTCTGTTAAGATAGTTATTGCATTGATGTGTACAGTTGTTTATTAAAATGACTTAGCCCGCAAAATTGGATTTCTAAACGCATTAAATGTTGAAGAACTCTGAGTGCTTTCATTGTACATATCAGTTTGACAAAAATTTTACTTTCCTCTTGAATGATGGAAGATTCATTTAACCCCAAAATAATTGGATCCATATGTTATTTATTATTTTCATTTATAAATATAAACGACCATATCGAAGATGCCAATTTTTTACTGGTTAAAATGAAATTAAAAAATATTTAAAATAAAAAAGTGGATTGGACTGTGATGGGTTGATTATCCCGCAAGCTTGAATCTAAACTAAAATTGCTAAGTCTCCTAAATAAAGTATATACCTATCGGTAAAATGACAACGTTTGCACCAATCAAAAGCACTTATATTCAAATGTTTCAAATCGTCTCTTGACTCGCGTTGTCAATATATCAATTATGTCTCAAATTCTCTATGACATATAACGTAAATGTTAAGTATATCTATTTGAACGCTAGGAAACTGCGATCACCGTTCCTGAATCGAAGTTTAGTGAATGAATCTAAACTATCATCATTCGCACGTTTAAGGCCCCCTTTCACATGGCGGTAATTACATCAAAACTTTGCCTTTATTGTCAATAATTTAAGATTAACATTGTTAGTTTTCAAATCGCAAACAGCCAAACAAGTTATATGTACAAAAAGCATGTGATAACAATAGTGTGATACCGATACGAGCAGTGAGGCTTTGCAAATCGGTTAGATCTGGACATGAAATATACGGATTGTTTTATTTAATTTTTTAAAGTGAAGATTGAATAGAATATGCAAGAGGTTCACCGAACAGTTGGAAATTGAATGGAATAGGTAAGAGGTTCACCGATCAGTTGGTAGTGCATCACACTTGAATAACTTTTTATGCATCCAAATTATTTGAAAACTTATGGAAAAAGAAAAATTGCATCATTGTTTGTTTCAAAGTGGAGAATATCTAAAAAATCATAATCAAACAAAATATCAAAATCTGATAACATTATGCTCCCTTCCCCGATCGACTATAAATGGGTTCACAGTCAGTTGTACAATAAAAACCCATACTGCGAAGCATATCAAGGGAGGTAACCAGTCTACACCGACTCCATAAAAGGAAGTAAACATGAAACAAGGCGACTGGGGTAAAATTTAGATTTGTTGTAAAGTCTTACTTTTAAAAATGTTACATTTTGTTTTATATATTGAAAAAGGCAACACTCGTTGAAAAGGCAATACAAGTTGGATGAAAACAAAAAACAAAAAAAAGGATGCTAGATTTTAAACAATTTGAAGTCTACCATAAATTCACGATCATGTTCTAACCGTCGAGTGAATCTTAACAATCTTGTAACTTACGATTATTGCATATCTAATATATTCAATAAAATACAAGTATTAACATTTCTCCCTTAAAATCTGTTTCAAATGCTGATTCTTGATAAAACACAATTTGTTCATTTTTATTACAAAACTTTAGATCTATATTTATCTGTTTTTTGCGATTTTGTTCTTCAATATCTTGTCCGCATACATCAATAGAGGGACAAAGTACATAGTAGATCGGCACTTGAAATAACCGTTCATGGTTGCGTATTTATATAATTATCAGTTTCATTTCAAGAAAATGTAAAAATGAGCTCGCAACGTGACAGAACATATACCGTAAACAGAAACAGAGAAAAACGAGTCATAATTTTATCTATACAGCAAAAACTAACATACTAAACCCATATTTTACTATTATTTCTTACCAGTAAAATTAATCACGGAAACTAGTAAGTGCATTAATAATCCCTCTTAACAAAGATATGCATTTATCATTTCGTCTGTGTATTTCAAGTAAATATTTTACTATATCCTCCCCGCTGATAAACCCCCTGTCGATATAATAAAATACATTGGTCGCTGTAATTTGGAAAATATGATGTATCAGCCTTCTCATTAGCTTTCCTCGTTTCTTCAGACAAAACCATCATATCGCGCAGGTCTATAAACATATTTACACTCCGCTTCCCGCCTCGTCCTGTCACTTTCAATTTCCGTGTACACAACGCAGAGAGCATGGAGTAGCATTCAAACGACCATGCGTTAGTTTAATTGTTTTGTGTGATGTAGAAATGACTTTTGAAATGTACATCATAAGATGATCGAAATAAACCAGATTTAATTATATTGCATTATAAAAACTCGTTTTCGTAATCCAATTTGTTACATGCGTGTATACAGTGAACGAGTACGTCTGTGGGACCAGTAATAACTTTAATAAATAAAACATTATTAGTTCGTTAACTTGCATAATAAGAAAATATGATTACATAATTTTGAGAATATTTCGTGGTCTGCATGTTAATCCATTACAAGTGGGGAGAATGGGGTATATTTCTAAATGTACGTTAAAAACATCCGTCTGTAAAATTACATGTCTGGGCTGACTTTGAAATATTGAAGTGAAAATTTGTTTGTGGACTACCTATAAAGAATGTCTCTGCTGTACGATTTTTTAGTGAGTGCGTTTATTCTTGTTTTCGTTGGATATCTATCTCTTTTCTCGCTTCCTTGTCACCTTTTATTCTAAGATGTGTTTTCTCTGGACAATAAGTCCTGCTTCACTGTGCTGTGTCGTCTACTTTTCCGAATGTGTGTTGGGCTGGCCCCGTGACTATAAAAAACTAAAACAAATGCTCAAACGCATGGTCAAACTCAAGAGTATAAGCCCATGTGAAAACGACACAACAATCAGAGCACTTGCTCAGCTGAATATGACTCTCATGTGTACGCCCAAGCTGAGCATATGTTAAACTATATATTTTTTCGACACAACAGTGACAATTTAGTTGAGCATAGACCATGAGTTTTGCCATGGATTCGTGCTCAACTACAGCTTGAGTTTTTTATAGTCACAGGTGCTGATGTCATTACCTGATTCATTCGTTATGAAACTGTTATCAAGTTTATAGTTCTTACTTTCTGTACTTATATTAAAGTTACAGTTTAGTCTAATTCTATTTATACACACATAAAAACATAATGTAGATAACAATTAAACATCCACATTTGGAATATAACAAGCCTGGTTTTGTTCTGTTGTTAATAATACCTGACCTCTGATAGCCAACATTACCTTTAAAACAAGAAATTGCAGCAAAGCTGCAATCGTCAGCCTAGACTTTTTCTTTCCCTTTGTTACGCTGCTCTCCCTCCGCCAGCGGAGAGAAGTAACAAAGAGAGAAAACCAGTCTATCGTTAGCCATTTTTCATCGCGGAAGCGACCACTGAATTCTGGGTAGGGAAAAGACAAACTCAAGTTTTAGAAATTATGTTCAGTACAAAGAAATTAAAATTACTACAAATCAAAAAATATCATAAACATGATTTAATTTCTATAAAATAAACTTATAACGTATGTAATAATAGTTCTCACATATACAGAGCCGAAGTGAGATTTCCCAGAACTCATCAACTTTCGTTTTCACCATTTCCGTTAATTCGCCGTTAATTAGCGAAAAAAGGCAAAGCTCTCCAGCAACACACGAGTGTTGCCGAACGTCGGCTTAGCCCGCGTAAGGATAGCTTTGAAAAAAGTGTATGTCGTAGAAACAATAATTTGGCATTTATATCTGAGGGAGCTTTATTTGAAATACTGGTTGTTATTGATATTATCAGATACTATTGCTTAACATACGAAAAGTACCCCGCATGCGTAATTAGATTGTTCACTAATTCTGTCGTTGTTTCTGCGTTTAGAAGTCTTGAATAATTAAATCCATGATTCTACCCATTCGTATATATTCAACACACTGCACAAAAAGATTCTCTGCTTTAATTAAACATAAACTACATTCGTCTCGCACTGCTCTCGGCAACGCTTTCTAATTGGATAATTCATTGTTACAACTTCCGGAAGTCACTGGGAGGCGCATGTTAGAAAGGGGGATAATCGAAACGAACGACAACCATTATTTTCCTTGACTCTCAATATTGTACTTATAAAATATTTATAGATCAATTATACCATGAAGAGTGGTTCTTTCTGAGTAATATAGAAATAGCAGCAGGGAATCAATTTCTCTGGGATGTTTCATGTTGAGATTTAATGAATAATATATTTCTTCAACGCTAGTTTATCTGTTAATAACCCAGTGTTAGGAGTCAAGACGCGTGACGTAGAACCGCCGCGATATGTCAACCGCCAGTCGCTAAAATCACTTCAAAATAGCAGGTGAAATGAACACCACAACGAAATACAAACAAAGGATCGACACCATAAATAAAGCTACTTCAAATCTCACGTTTAAGTAAATGTTGCTAAAATGTGCCGTTTCCTTTCCTTTTACGAACATTGCACCGATACGACACGGACAGGTAATGGACATTGATAATATCGGACACCGACTCAATACGGACACACCAAACGCTTGGACATGTGGACACGAGTCGCTGTGTATGCGTTTTGAAAGTTGAATTCAATCCAAAATGACCCTTAATATCATATATCGATTCGTTGTTACCTCCTTTTCCTTTCTCCGTTTCTCTGGCACAAAGGTATTTTGAGTGGACATGGTCCTGGTGTCATCTCTTTCTTAAGTTTGTGAAATTTTGTCTTCAGATGAAACAACATGGAAAGAAAAATTTCACAACCGTAAATGTTATTTCATAAAATGTGACTCGTTTTATTTCAATCAGTTTACTTTTAATTGCATTGAAATGATACCAGATGCTTCGTCTCCAGAAAAGTGAGCGTTTCCTGTATATACCGTCGTTCGATACGATGTCTCCGCCAATATAAATGTCTACTCATTGATAACTATTTTATTAAAGATTGGCATGTTTTATTGAATATTCTATAGCTGACAAAGTGATTACCTTATGTAAGGGATGACATGATTCGTTATATGTAAATTAGATTTTGATTCCTCCTCACACAGATTCTATTCCTTAACTTAACTAACTGCAGTGACTTCCTTCTTGAATTCCTCTTTCCTGGTACCCTAAAACTCAAATTACAATATATATGTATTTTATAAAATTTTGAACAGACACTTGATATCTCATTATGTAGGTATAAAGGAAAACAATTGAAGTAAGATTGGGTCACCTTCATCAGTTAACAGACTTAAAGGACTTTATTAAGAAAAGTTTTGAAATATATATTTGGAATTATTTCTAACAGTTTTCTTTTATGTATATGTTATTTGTTCAATATAGATTATATAATGGTGTAGCATATTTATTTTTAATTGATGGAGTTTATTTTGTATCTGAAATAGAGTAAAGGGGGTATGGGTAACAATAGCAGTGTTAACTTGAGCCCAAGAGGAAAGCGTACGCAAAAAATCAAAATCCATGAAAATAAAATTTGTTTTCGTAGATTTATAGTAGAATGTTTATATGTTTATTTATGAGTTATATTTAAGACTGGAATGATGGCAGATGATTACAAATAGCCCATGAAACTGGTCAAAATCAACAAAAGAGTTTTTTTGGCCAACTTAAGCTGTTTAACGGACTGAACAACATTGAGCTCCATGAGGGATATGCAAAAGTTTTAAATATTTCATAAACTCTGTACATTATAGGATTTTCGGCATATATACCTTATGAAGCTCAATGTCAAATCAAAACTGTTTTACCTGTAAAACTGCTAAAATTTGTGAAAAATGTCTCTTTAATGAATTTCGGTCTGTTTCAAGCTCTACTTGAACCTAATTGCCAAATTTTCGACTCAAAAAATAATTCATATATGAAAATATAGGCTATATGCTACCCTACCTCTGTGAAAACCAATTTTATTTTCATGAATTTTGATTTTGTTTGAGAACTTTTTGGCCCAAGTTAACACTGCTATTGCACCCCATTCCCTTTAAATGGTATTTTTAGCAGTTATTTTGAAATAAAGACATTGAACCAAAATCAGTATTAAAGATAGTTAGAAAAAATATACATTTATTCAATAAACAGTGGGAAAAATATATTCATTACTCTTTATTGTTTCTTAATAAACTTTATAAACAACTGATTTGAAGAATATTAGGGGGGAAATTTATAAATTCAAAAATCAGAAAACCGAAGGATGTTTTAAGATTATTTCATTCACTAAAAATTGATTTAGGAACAGTGTACTTGTCTGAATTCAGTACAAAAGTCCATATAATTCACGCGACCTCTAACTTGACATGTATCGCATAAAATGCGATGATGCGACTTTATTTAATGTACTTATGTAGATAGCGCTTAATTGAAAGCGCAATGGGCGGTAACATTCATAATTCGACCCCCTCCTCTCTTAATCTAAGATCCCCATCCATCAAAAATTCAGTTTGATAGAGAATTTATCAATTTTTCAATACCTATAGCAGCTGTTATGGAGGTTTAAAGATATTTAAATATTTTGTGTTTCGTAGTTATGCGCGTTAAGCACAATCAAATAACCATGGTAAAATCAGGGGTGCGTTTTAATGCATATTTAATCAAGTTTCGCCTAAATTGATCTTGGTGTTGTTGATATATATCGTGATGAGTATACAACATATAATGTGTAGCTACAGAAACGTTTTATTTCTTCTATGTTACGAATAACGCTTTGTGTAAAAATGAATTAATTTCTTTCTGAAGTATTCTACAACATGTGTTAAAGTGTAGTTTTAGAAGGTTTATAGTTTTATCTTTTAAGATTTAGACCAAAAGTCATACAAAATATACCCGTATTTATATATTAATGCAGAAAAGAAAATATGCAGGAAACTGGCGTCAATGAAAACATTAAAGACATAGGATAGACCGTTGATACACACATAAAGGTAGAAAGTATTATTTTAAAAAAGGGAACTGTTTGAAATGTTATCACGAAAAAACAACGATTTTGGGTCAATTTCAACGTTATTTTGATGCATTTTAACATTTAATAGTAAAATATACATTTTGCTGTATATAGTAAATAATCGTTCGAAGCCCG
>JAUMGZ010042171.1:12893-32265 GCA_032359645.1 Pododesmus macrochisma | reverse complement strand
GCCCGATCCATTATTTTTAAAATCTTGGCTGGTCTACTTTTATAACATGTTGCTCCTTTTGACCAATATCAATGTTGAAAAAAAAGCATGGTTTACACATGGTTTTGGCATGGGACCATGTTATTTACGCATGTGAACTATGTGTTTCACACACATGAATATGACATGTTGCTCCTGTTTGCCAATAACCATGTGTAAAAAAAAAAGCATGATTTCCAAGTGTGGTATTTTTGCCCGTGTACACATGTTTCACCCGCCGCGATGCCTCCGTATCATTCCGGTGTACGGCAACCTTTTCCATAGTAAAACAGAAATGCATATCACCATTAACTCTTTCTACAGCATCACTGCATCCTCTTCTCGACTTTACATGGATACTGTTATCGTGCCAGGGGTTTGGAAATCTCTGTTAACGGGATCGTCAGCTTAATGTCCCACGTATAAACAGTCGATCCTTGTCTTACATTTCAATCTGTATGACTTTGGTGACCCACAAGGAACATCAGCTCCATTCACTTGAACTTGAAATTTTGTAAAAACATCTTGGATTCTTATATTTTCTACTATACAAACCGCTTTACCTTTGCCAACAGGGGGTTCCACTTGGAGGCCAAAAGGGGAACATTTCTTAAAATTTCAAAAATCTTCTTCTGGAAAAGGCTCGACCCTGGGGTCAAAAATAGGTAACGCGTTTTGGGATCAAAGTTCAACACTATATGTATATATATATAGAAAATATGTTAATTTAAAAAAAAAATAAGTTCTATGCCAAAACTATTGAACCAATTTCATCCAAACTTTGTGGAAGACATCCCTATGGGAATGGGGCTCTGATGTCTTCAAATGAAGGGTCTTGGCCTCCAGGGGACGCCTTTTGGAAATGAAATTACCTGGTATGCTTATTTTATACAACTTTTGGATACATTAATAATGGAAAATGTTTAATTACTGACAACTTATATCTATGTTTATGTTTTTGGTTTCAAAATTATCCTTATGTTATTGAAAATGATTTAAGATATCGTTACAAAGCAATTGAGCCAATTTGTACAGTTGACATGGACATTATAAGGGTTCCCTGATTTGATGAACAAGATGTTCTACAAGGAGCCCTTTTTTGACGTACGTCACCCTGTGTTGTTTAAGAACATTATTTTCTGTACAGACAGACCTGAAGTAACATTGGTGCAAAATTTCAAAAAAATCAGAGCGTGGGCAAATTTGAGACACCTCCTTTGAAGCAAAAATATAACGGACATTTTCATAACAATTTAAGATTTCCAAGGGAGGTATACATGTTTTTATGTTATTTAAATCTTCTCAGCTTCAAATAACAAAACGGCAGGTTTACAACAACAACATAAAACCAACAGATAAAGGCAGAAGAATTAAATTAAAATGTTTAAAACTTAAAAATTTAAGGAACATATAATTAACACAATGCATATCGTATATTTGAATAAAACACAAGGCGCTTATTTTGTGAATATAACTACAAACTAGCAGTAATTGGTGTTAATGTGTGACCTCTACTTCGGATCGACCTTCTATTGTTGTTTTTTACGTTTCCTACATTTCCGCGCTCGTGTTAATGTGTCTGACCCAGACACGTGTTCTTGTCGCGTTGTGTTTGAAGTAAACTATTTTCCTTGTATAAGCGTGTACAACTTACAGACGGAGCGACATGCGTTTTTTGCAATACATCATTAATGGACTTGTAACTGACCCATGGCCAGCGCGCCACGTTGCAGCCTCAAATTCATCGGTCACTGGCGTGCTAGGGAAACAAACCGCAGGTAAGTGGCGACATGTGTATAGAGACATTAAATTGTTTTAACATTATAGATAAGATCGTTAATTAACACCTGTACACATTTAACAAACCTGTATTTTAGGTTTTCTTTCTGGTTGTACTAGGTATTATCTATTTTTGTTTTATGTATTTATTGTTTGCATTCTATCAATATTTTTTTCAGTTTGAATTATTTCATGTATTTTAACAACTGCGTTTAGAAATCAAATTTTTTTATTTCACAATAATATGAATGTCAAAATTGTTTAGAAATATGTTTGAATTATGAAAGAGAAATTCTTATAAAACATTTTCTATCTAAATTGAGATACAAGCCTAGCATATAAACAAGACAATTTGTCTGAACATATCAAAAATACAATTGTCGTGTGATATGTTGATAATGTTTTACTCATAACATATTACAAAGCACGTTTGATCGGCGTCTTATTTCAAAGCACGTAAAAGTAATGTTATCGCCAAGAGTTGATTGTAATCTTATTTAATTTGTAATCATATTTGACTGACAGTGCGTCAATGAAGAAGTGCATTTCATTAAACACTTCATTAATGTTTATCTTTTTTTTATTTTTTTATTTGTGATACTTTTTTTATACATATATATGCAGTGAGGTGCCGCGTTACGCTCCACCGGGGAGCATTACAAGGCGTCGGTTGAAGCCCCGAATAATAATTCCCGGATGTATACAGCCAACCAATGAGAGTAACACCCTCTAACCCTAATTCCAACCCTGTGTATGACCATTATAAAATTGACTCGCACAATGGTGCACTTATCAGCCAAATCAATTTTATACGTAATGTACCCACGTTGTCTAATACTCAATTTTAGCTCAAGGAACCCATCGGTCAAACTGTAAGTCACAAGCCAGTAAAAACAAGGACGTGACACACCTCGTGATTAACATCTATCTAACACACCACAGTCTGATCTTGTTCTAGTAAACCAGTTTAATGCGTAACGCTACCGGGGAGCTTGATGCAGAGTAGGGTGGCATGAAGCTTTATGTGGATGTAAGGTGCGAATTATACTGGACAGTTTTGTATTGTTGGTGTGTGGTTTTGTACATCATAACCATCGTGATTTTCCCCCTTTCCCCTTTGGTTCTATAGCTTTGATAAACCGTATTATTATACCTCATTGATGGTACAGTAGCGCTGATTGGCTAACGCGTACCACATAACGGGGAAATAAAACATAGAGTCTCCCTGAGGCGCGCGCTACAGGGAAATTCGATGTTTTATCTCCCTGGAGCACGCGCAGCTCGTTGAAGATTTAGTGCAATGCGCATACTTAGTAAAGCCTGATTTCTTTTTTATTGGTATAATAAACAAGTTATGGCCCTACAAGCAGGGTGATTTGAAGATTTATTTACCCTTAGCGGCCATATTTCCTCGAGCTCCGCCCTCGGAATAAATTACCGCTTCGGGTAAATAAAGCTTCAAATCACTCTACTTATAGAGCCACAAATGTATAGTATTATACCTCATTGATGTAACAGTAGCACTGATTGGCTTAAGCGTACAACATGACGGGGAGATAAAACATCGAATTTCCCTGAGGCGCGTGCTCCAGGGAGATTCGATGTTTTATCTCCCTGGAGCACGCGCAGCTCATTGAAGAATCAGTGCAATGCGCATACTGTTTAAGGCCCGACTTTTTTCTCGGTATAATAAACAATTTATGGCCCTATAAGCAGGGTGATTTGAAGATGTATTTACCCTTAGCGGCCATATTGTCTATTCTAAATTCATTTTCTCTATAGCGTCCGTTTATGACGACTGCTTCGAAGCAAGCTCTGGGGTTTGGGACGGAGATGTCTCACAGCATTGGCTTTTTCCTCTTATAAATATCATATTTATCGGAGGCATATTTCAGATTGCATTTTTGTATTATTCTCCCCTAGGAGCGTTATGTAGAGGTAAGACGGTGTGCAATATGCTCCCTGGTGAGAAACTAGGAAATATTGAAATTTTCCCGCATTAAACTTAATAATTCTTGCAATGACACCTAAATCTTAAAAATGAATTTCCTTTTTGTTTTTTTTTATAGAATTATGAAATCACATAATCACGTTAAAATTAACGAACATTATTTATGAAGCGGATAAAAATGAAATTTAATCCTTATATTTACATTCACATTTCCAATCGAAATGAAATAGTTCATTTTATTTTTGGAGAATTTTTATATTGCGACTGATATTACAACACGAAGACTCGGTTCGTCCATCCCATTCAACAGCCAAATGTAGACAACCCATAAAAAAAGCTTTAACAATATGACGTCATATTGTCGGAATTCCCTAGTAACAATGCCGTAAAAAAATGATGCGCGCAACCTACTGTTTTATCGAAGCACGGAATCACTGCGCCTGATCGAATTCTTATAGCTGGAGAAAAACACTGTGACTTACATAAAATCTTACGTTAAAAATATTTTACGGTTGAAGAAAACGAAATACTTTTGCGGTTAAAAAACACTTTGAGGTTAATAAACGTAATATGTTGCGCATAAACAAAATACTGTTCGACTGAATGAAATACTTCGCTATATAACCTAATAATATTAGCATAAATACAATCTTAAACATTCAGAGCATTTACGGACTAATCTATATTTTTGTACGTTTTATCGATGTAAGAAATGACCAGGTCATAATGTATGACCTAATGGCCACAATATAGTTATGTTGCCGTATAAAGAAGATACATGGATTTAGTGGTCACGCGGTTACAACAAATGTCAGTCGGACTGTAACCTGACACATACAGATCTGGCGTAAAAAAAATCCACTGGTAAAACATTCCTAAACCTTGCGAGTAATGGATACTGCTTTATAATGTTGCATTTAACACAGAGTACCTATCTTTAATGTACAAATGTATATATCGACATTAAAAGGTCAATGAGTTCATTTTTATTTTCTTCATACAAAAAGAATTGAATCATTAAAAGTGGTTATACTCTACTACATTAGACCATACCTTGACTCTCAATGTAGCCGTGTTTGCTATACTAATGTAAAGATATTTTTACACGTCTGGTTTCCGTTTTTAGTTCATTTTAGTGTTGTATGGCGTCTCGCCAGTCTATTCTTTTTCTGCCTCCATGTAAATGATTATATAGAGATGACAGTGGTAAACACACATGTTTTAATTGCAGAGCGCCATATCAAATACAATTAATTCACCTTGAAATTTGATATTAACATATGCGAAGAATGATAGATTATTGATAGGAGATCATATGTTTCACATCAGATATAGGTAATTAGACAATCCCCAGTAAGGAGGCCGAATCCAGTTCGAGTTTTCGTTCATTGCGCAGCTCATTGCGCAGCACTGATTGAAAGATATCGAACAACCATTAAATCACGATTGAACTAAAATTTGATCGAATAATCTAATGCTGAATATCATATTATTTTTGAAAGCACTTCCACTGCATAATGTAGACATTGAATTTGAGATCAGTCATAAGCATTTTGTGACAGAAAACTGTGATTTTAGCTCAAAATTTTACCTTTGAGACGATCCCTTATCACTCCTGCCTGGTGACCCCCAATTTTTCTTTGCTTATAAGAATTATAATTAATACAGTACAGCATACACAAAAACGGTAAAAAGTTCTATTTCAGAATTGTAATTGTTGTTGATTTAAGTGTTAAAATTTGCCACTTTTGTGTTATTTCCCATTGAACTCCATGTAGAATCACATTTTATTTTGAAACAGTCCCCTGGTCTCACCAGTCCTGGTGGCGTGCCTTTTTATTTGCTTAAAAGAAAGATAACGTGTCTATTGACATTGTCTGGTAAGGAAATGAAATTCTCTATTGCAGATTTCTGGCAATTAAACTAGATTCGGCTTCCTTTCAGGTACACACGTGCATATTCGAACCATAGCTCTGTTGACTGTGTACACTGGACTCCGCCCACCGATTGGCTTGACTTGCCACTGCCCTGCCCATATGACACAGATGGGGATGAGAGCCTTTCTTCACTTTTTTCATTCTGCGTATATTTTTCGATTGGGTTATCTTGAATTGCTCATGGATAGATGCTTGTTAATGGTTGAAGGCTTAACGGGAAAGGGCGGATCCAGGATTTCAGTTAATGTATCTTAGTTACACTATAAAAATCATTTTATGTATCATTGTGACATTATAATGATATATGTTGATAAAAAAACCTTCCAGCATTGAGTTGGATGGCCGTCAAAGGTTGATACACTTTGATTCAATCTGATTAAAATGCCTCACACTTTATTGGAGATTGGCATTTTAATCATATTGACTTGGATTCAAAGCCTGAGACAGGTTTTTAATTTTATTATTATTATTCATTTTTTCCTTATTTTATGGAATAATATTCATCCGCTCCTTTAATATCGAATTTGATTATTTTAAAATGATTTCCTTTCCGATGATTTTACACGTGCCACGTGTCAAGGCATCAAGTCACGTGTTAAGGCATCAAGTCACGTGCTAAGGCATCAAGTACTATCTAATTTACCTTTATATAATGTCTTCTTTTCCGATGATTTTACACGTGTCAAGGTATCAAGTCACATGTCAAGGCATCAAGTACTATCTTATTAAACTCTAATATAAATATGATAAAAATTTCAACAGCAAATATGTTTTATACATCCCGGCATTGAAAAGGGGAATGGTCTGTGCGTTCAAATATTATGTATTATGCTCCGCCCTCGGGAAAAAATGACCGTTTCGGGTAAATAAACCTTCGAATCACCCTGCTTACAGGTCCATACATGTATGAAATCATATTTTTGTAATTTGTGGGTTTTTTTATTCATTCATGTTGCACCTGTTAGTATGATTAATCAATTTCTACAGACAAGATATGAAAATACAGAAACATTCAAATACATTGCAATTTTCTCCCGAAAATCAAAGCAATTTAATTTTATGACACATCCTTGTAGGAATGATACAAAACAATCCATATCATGAACCACTAAAATTTATAAGAAAATTCATTTATATTCTTTAGTTAAAAGGAATACATGAAAGGCCACATGCAAAACTAGTCTTGCTTATTGTTGTGACGTCATTTGATTTCTTTTTATTCTGGTGCTGTATTGTTTGATGTAGCTGTTGATGGTTTGTCAACGACTTTCGTTCCGATGATTCCGCTTATCTTATTAACTTGTTTTATGTTACATGGTATAACTATCTACGACATGTGATGTGGAAAAAATAGATAACTCGGTTATTGACTTATTATATTGACCGGCATTTTTCTGTTTTTTGCAGATTACGTCAGACAAATCAACAAACGGAAGTGACGTATAATGGCGCTGTTTGTCCTTGTAGTAGTCTGCTGTGTCTACCTTCCTGGCACCCTGGCACGACCATCAGAATTATGTGCCCAAGGTCTAACGCACGGTTTCTCAACCTGGAACTCTAAAACACACAAGGACAACAACAGTCACAAACGCTGCCTGGATGAATATTTCCTTGATCTGAAGCAAACTTCTCATTACACCAACATGACAACAGAAGCGTTATCTTATGTAAATTCTCTAATGAGGAAAGTCCTTTCCGACTCGCCCATTCACCGTTTTAAACGACAAGCAGACACCCGACCGCGCAGATTGAGAAGAGAAGTTCGTACGCTGTCTCAAAGAGAATGGAACTCCTTTGCTAATGGTGTAAATAGGCTGAAAAGACAGGTTTCAGTATTGCTTTTATTGGTTCAGCTTTCAAAAACAATTATAGAGAAGGAAAGATTTATTTTTATCAAAATTAGAGAATTACAATACCAGCAAAACATTCGTTCAATATCAACATTATTTAGAATACTTAAAAGAAGGTATTTAGGCACATACCGTGACAATAAAAACCATTTTAAAATAATATTTTAACAGAAATTAAATATTTTTTTTTTACATTTTAGAGACTCGGTAACTCGAACTATTATGACGTCATCGCTAATCTTCATCGAGGATGGGTGATACGATCAGCACATGACGGACCAAATTTCCTGGGTTGGCATAGAATTTATTTACTAGTGTATGTATGTTATTCCGTATAACAATAAGAAAATAACAATTTATCATCATATTTTTAAACTAAATAATGTTTTCGGTTTGTCGATGAAAGGGTGATAAAATTACAAAAGATTTTACAATTTCAGATTTGAGGCAGCTGTTGGAATTCCTATTCCATATTGGGATTCGTCAATGGACTTTCATATGGACGACCCAACGCAGTCTGTTGTTTGGACATCATATTTCTTTGGAACTGGATTTGGAAGGGTTGACGATGGTCCTTTTGGAAATTGGATGACTGCAAACGGGATTCCTTTGGTCCGAAATATAGGAAACGACGGTTCCTTGATATCCAAAGAAGCCATTGCACTTGTCTTGAGCAGACGACTTACTCGAGAGATTGTTGAGCCCTTACCAGATCCACAATACAGTTTAGAAGGATACCATAATGGTCCACACGTATGGGTTGACGGTCAATTTTCTTCACCAGAGACTGCCGCCCAGGACCCCGTTTTCTTTCTTCATCATGCTTTTGTTGATTACATCTGGGAAATGTTTCGGTCACGTCAAAGAATGCTTGGGGTGGATCCGGATTCCGACTACCCTCAAATATCTGACGCTTTACATCATCCGAGGAGATTGATGGATGGATGGCCATATCTGCCCCGTTTGAGAAATATCGACGGCTTCAGTGAGCAGTATGCGCAGATGGCAATGTACGAGTCTTCACCATCCTGCAGGAATTGTATAAATACAAGATGGCCGTTTCCTGTAATGCGATGTGACGAAGAAAATCGTCGCTGCATTTCAGCGACTGTTGTCATGGAAACAGAAAGAGGGGAACTTATCACAACTGGAAACAGTCCCTCAAATATTGCCCGAGCACGTGCGTCAGTTGTTCAAATTGGCCCACTGCCCATAGGGTCAAGATTCAGATCGATATTCAGAGACCCGCGTGTTCGTGGCGACCCTCTGCCAAATGCTCTCGAAACCACATAATTGATAATGTTTGAATAAACATGAAAGATTCAATTAAAAAAGAAAACATTCGTTTATAGTCCAACTTGACATTGAATACCAATCCGTCTGTCGTTGTTCGTCTTCGTCCGTCGTTGTCGTTAACTTTCACATTTAAAACTTCTTCTCAAAAACTACTGAGGCAATTTTGACCAAACTTGCTGTGAATGTTTCTTGCATGATATGTGTTCGATTTTGCCAAATTCCACCCAATATGACCGCCGTGGCTTCTGATTGGCTAAGACATTTTAAACTTCCTGTCAAGAACCGTTGGTCAGATTTTCACGAAACTTGATATACATGTTCCTTGTATGGCCCCCTTTTAGATTTGTGTTAGATTTTGCCAAATTCCACCCAATATGGCCGCCGTGGCTTCTAATTAGCTAAGACATTTTCAACGTCAAGAACCGTTGGTCAGAATTTCACGAAACTTGATGTACATGTTCCTTGCATGGTCCCCTTTCAGATTTGTGTTCGAATTTGCCAAATTCCACCCAATATGGCCGCTGTGGCTTCTGATTTGCTGAGACGTTTTTGAATTCTTATCAAAAACCGTTGGTCATTCATTGTTTTTTAGTCAGAAGCCATTGTTTGTTAGTCAGTAGACATTGTTTGTTTGTCAGTTGCAATTGTTTGTTAGTCAGTTGGCATTGTTTGTTGGTCAGTAGCCATTGTTTGTTAGTCAGTAGACATTGTTTGTTGGTCATTAGCCATTGTTTGTTAGTCAGTAACCATTGATTGTTGATCATAGGCCATTGTTTGTTAGTCAGTAGCCATTGTTTGTTGGTCATTAGCCATTGTTTGTAAGTCAGTAGCCATTGTTTGTTGGTCAGTAGCCATTGTTTGTTGGTCATTAGCTATTGTTTGTTAGTCAGTAGCCATTGTTTGTTGGTCAGTAGCCTTTGTTTGTTGGTCAGTAGCCTTTGTTTGTTGGTCATTAGCTCTTGTTTGTTAGTCAGTAGCCATTGCTTGTTGGTCAGTAGCCATTGTTTGTTAATCAGTAGCCATTGTTTATTGGTCAGTAGCCATTGTTTGTTAGTCATTAGCCATTGTTTGTTAGTCAGTAGCCATTTTTTGTTAGTCAGTAGCCATTGTTTGTTAGTCATTAGCCATTGTTTGTTGGTCATTAGCTCTTGTTTGTAAGTCAGTAGCCATTGTTTGTTGGTCAGTAGCCTTTGTTTGTTGGTCATAAGCTATTGTTTGTTAGTCAGTAGCCATTGTTTGTTAGTCCGTTGGTTATTGTTTGTTGGTCAGTAGCCTTTGTTTGTTGGTCATTAGCTCTTGTTTGTTAGTCAGTAACCATTGTTTGTTAGTCAGTAGCCATTGTTTGTTGGCCAGTTACCATTGTTTGTTGGTCAGTAACCATTGTTTGTTGGTAAGTAGCCATTGTTTTAATGGTCAGTAGCCATTGTTTGTTGGTCAGTTGCCTTTGTTTGTTGGTCATAAGGTCTTGTTTGTTAGTCAGTAGCCATTGTTTGTTAGTCAGTAGCCATTGTGTGTTGGTCAGTAATCATTGTTTATTGGTCAGTAGCCATTGATTGTTGGTCAGAAACCATTGTTTGTTGGTCAGTAGCTATTGTTTGTTGGTCAGTAGCCATTGATTGTTGGTCAGTTACTATTGTTTGTTGGTCAGTAACCATTGTTTGTTGGTAATTAGCCATTGTTTTAATGGTCAGTAGCCATTGTTTGTTGGTCAATTGCCTTTGTTTGTTGGTCATTAGGTCTTGTTTGTTAGTCAGTTGCCATTGTTTGTTGGTCAGTTGCCATTGTTTGTTAGTCATTAGCCATTGTTTGTTAGTCAGTAGCCATTGTTTGTTGGTCATTTGCTCTTGTTTGTTGGTCAGAAGCTATTGTTTGTTGGTCAGTAGCCATTGTTTGTTGGTCAGTGGCCATTGTTTGTTGGTCAGTTGCCATTGTTTGTTAGTCAGTAGCCATTGTTTGTTGGTCATTAGCCATTGTTTGTTGGTCAGTTGCCATTGTTTGTTAGTCAGTAGCCATTGTTTGTTGGTCATAAGCCATTGTTTGTTGGTCAGTTTCCTTTGTTTGTTTGTCATTAGCCATTGTTTGTTTGTCAGTGGCCATTATTTGTTGGTCAGTTGCCATTGTTTGTTAGTCAGTAGCCATTGTTTGTTGGTCATTAGCCATTGTTTGTTGGTCAGTCGCCATTGTTTGTTAGTCAGTAGCCATTATTTGTTGGTCATTAGCCATTGTTTGTTGGTCAGTAGCCATTGTTTGTTAGTCAGTAGCCATTGTTTCTTGGTCATTAGCCATTGTTTGTTGGTCAGTAGCCATTATTTGTAAGTCAGTGGCCATTGTTTGTTAGTCAGTAGCCATTGTTTGGTGGTCAATATTTACCATCGCACGGCAATGCCACTATATATCCCAAATTCAGTTGGCATTTATATCGCCTATGAATGCCATCACTCATTGCTTATACTTTAGTTTCTCATATATTTACCGTTTATATTGTTACATAGGGATAGTAAATGGTAAATATCAGCATTGAACTTATTTAAGCTGGCATTCATAGGAGATATGAATGCCAACTGAAAGCAGTTCAATGCTTAAGTAAACATTGTGTGTTGATCAGTTGCCATTGTTTGCCATTCAGTAGTCATTGTTTGTCATTCAGTAGTCATTGTTTGTCATTCAGTAGTCATTGTTTGCCATTCAGTAGTCGTTGTTTGTCATTCAGTAGTCATTTTTTGTCATTCAGTAGTCATTGTTTGTCATTCAGTAGTCATTTTTTGTCATTCAGTAGTCATTGTTTGTCATTCTGTAGTCATTGTTTGTCATTCAGTAGTCATTGTTTGTCATTCAGTAGTCGTTGTTTGTTAGTCATACGTCATTGTTATAATTTATATAAAAATGCAAGTTTCTTCAAGAATGTGATGAATCATCATGGTGCGTGCTAATGACATTTTGCAATTGTGTACCTAGCTACCTGGTGCAACATCATATGTTTATATACATAAATTAAATACTCTTGTGTTTTTTACCCGTTAGTTTATTATAAAAAAAAAAATCATACGCAGTAACTCACGAGGGATTTAAACAAAATAAAACACTTAATAAGGTTTGGTTTATTCATTTTCGTGACACTGCTAAATTGGGTAAAATTAGCATACGTTAATTGTTGGTTTTGATGAATCGCCATAGTATCTCTTACTTGAGCATACCTGATTAAAATATATATTACTGAAACAAAGAAGGATAGAGATTGTACAGTTATAGATTGATGGCCATTTATCACGAAATCACAGTTCCAAATTACAGTACAGGATTGAAGGGAATTTGGAGAAAACATACACAGTGACGATAGAAACTGGGCATACATATTGTAAGGGTAGTATGTGATCTTCTCCTGCGTTCGATACCGTATGAGTGCACGCGATGACCTTGAAATATATGCTGGCCGCAGCATCCGTCCCTGGTATGATCATCCAAGTTGGACAGGTTAAAGGGTAACAGCCAATCATAGATCGCATGTGCTTTGAATTGGACTGTAAAATGGCAGTCTCGTTTACAAAAATGTTTAACCCCCTGACAAAATAAAGGCGTTGACGCCATTTGATGGACTCATCTTCCTCTTTTTTGGACGCAATTTCTCTTCCTATCTATCAATAATCTTTTTTAAATATTTTTTCGCGACTTAACATCAAACCTTAACATGCAACAGACCAGCTATTGACATTACATCAAACCTAAACAGGCGGCAGACCAACTATTGACATTACATCAAACCTAAACAGACAGCAGACCAACTATTGACATTACTTCAAACCTAAACAGGCAGCAGACCAACTATTGACATTACATCAAATCTAAACAGGCGGCAGACCAACTATTGACATAACATCAAACCTAAACAGGCAACAGACCAACTATTGACATTACGTCAAACCTAAACAGGCAGCAGACCAACTATTGACATTACGTCAAACCTAAACAGGCAACAGACCAACTATTGTCATTACACAAAACCTAAACAGGCAGCAGACCAACTATTAGCATTACATCAAATCTAAACAGGCAGCAGACCAACTATTGACTTTACATCAAAACTAAACAGGCAGCAGACCAACTATTGACATTACACCAAATCTAAACAGGCAGCATAACAGCTATTTACATTACATCAAACCTAAACAGGCAGCAGACCAACTATTGACATTACATCAAATCTAAACAGGCAACAGACCAACTATTGACATTACATCAAACGTAAACAGGCAGCAGACCTACTATTGACATTACATCAAATCTAAACAGGCAGCAGACCAACTATTTTCATTACATCAAACCTAAACAGGCGATAGACCATCTATTTACATTACATCAAACCTAAACAGGCAGCAGACCAACTATTGACATAACACCAAACCTAAACAGGCAGCAGACCAACTATTGACATTACATCAACCCTAAACAAGCAACAAACTATCTATTGACATCACATCAAACGTAAACAGGCACAAGACCAACTATTGACTTTACATCAAACCTAAACAGGCACCAGACCAACTATTGACATAACATCAAATCTAAACAGGCAGCAGACAAACTATTGACATTACATCAAACCTAAACAGGCAACAGACTATTTATTGACATTACATCAAACGTAAACAGGCACAAGACCAACTATTGACATTACATCAAACCTAAACAGGCACCAGACCAACTATTGACATTACATCAAATCTAAACAGGCACCAGGCCAATTATTGACATTACATCAAACGTTAACAGACACAAGACCAACTATTGACATTACATCAAACCTAAGCAGGCACCAGACCAACTATTGACATTACATCAAACCTAAACAGGTATCAGACCAACTATTGACATTACATCAAACCTAAACAGGCAGCAAACCAACTATTGACATTACATCAAATCTAAAAAGGCAGCAGACCAACTATTGACATTACATCAAATCTAAACAGGCAGCAGACCAACTATTGACATTACATCAAACCTAAACAGGCAGCAGACCAACTATTGACATTACACCAAATCTAAACAGGCAGCAGACCAACTATTGACATTACATCAAACCTAAACAGGCAGCAGAACAACTATTGACATTACACCAAATCTAAACAGGCAGCAGACCAACTATTGACATTACATCAAACGTAAATAGGCAGCAGACCAACTATTGACATTACATCAAACGTAAACAGGCAGCAGACCAACTATTGACATTACATCAAATTTCAACATGCAGCAGACCAACTATTGACATTACATCAAACCTTAACAGGCAGCAGACCAACTATTGACATTACATCAAACCTTAACAGGCAGCAGACCAACTATTGACATTACATCAAACGTAAAAAGGCAGCAGACCAACTATTAAATTACATAATACCTAAACAGGCGGCAGACCAACTATTGACATTACATCAAACCTAAACAGGCAGCAGACCAACTTTTGACATTACATCAAACCTTATTAGGCGGCAGACCAACTATTGACATTACATCAAACCTAAACAGGCAGCAGACCAACTATTGACATAACACCAAATCTAAACAGGCAGCAGGCCAATTTTGACATTACACCAAATCTAAACAGGCAGCAGACCAACTATTGACATTATGTCAAACCTAAACAGGCAGCAGACCAACTATTGACATTACATCAAACCTAAACAGGCACCAGACCAACTACTGACATTATGTCAAAACTAAACAGGCAGCAGACCAACTATTGACATTACATCAAACCTAAACAGGCAGCAGACCAACTATTGGCATTACATCAAACCTAAACAGGCAGCAGACCAACTATTGACATTACACCAAATCTAAACAGGGAGCAGACCAACTATTTACATTGCATCAAACCTAAACAGGCAGCAGACCAACTATTTACATTACATCAAACCTAAACAGGCAGCAGACCAACTATTGACATTACATCAAACGTAAACAGGCAGCAGACCAACTATTGAAATTACATCAAACCTAAACAGGCAGCAGACAAACTATTGACATTACACCAAATCTAAACAGACAGCAGACCAACTGTTAACTTTACACCAAATCTAAACAGGCAGCAGACCAACTACATTCTGTAACGGACAAAAGACATAAAACTTCCCCATTACAGATATAAACCCACTGACATCTCTTTTAGCACAACGACCTGCAGGATAGAAATTCAACATTTTCCATCCCTTACGTAATATTTTACTACAGCAATCATCAATACCACATTAAAACATTGACAGCGACGCCCTAATACCTTATAGTTTGTAATAAAGCTAGCATTTTAAGTATGACGTTTTAAAAGTAGTTTAATATGCGAGTACGAGCATCCCTTTGAGGACACGCCACAACTTCATATCTATTGTCCAAGATTCGTGCCCATAAAGGCCACCATGCTACAGGAAATACTAAACAAATCTCCAATATCTAAAATAGTATCGTTCAAATTAGGTGAAACACGAATCTTCTTATGTTAAATTTGAACTTGACCCTTATGCTTTTATAAAACCATGCATATACTAACAATTACTTTTAGATTTACAGTTTAACTGTATGACTTTTAGATTAACAGTTTAACTGGATGGCTTTGATTTACAGTTTAACTGTATGACTTTGATTTACAGTTTAACTGTATGACTTAGATTTACAGTTTAACTGTATGACTTTGATTTACAGTTTAACTGTATGACTTTGATTTACAGTTTAACTGTATGACTTTGATTAACAGTTTAACTGTATGACTTTGATTTACAGTTAAACTGTATGACTTTGATTTACAGTTTAACTGTATGACTTTGATTTACAGTTTAACTGTATGACTTTGATTTACAGTTTAACTGTTTGACTTTGATTTACAGTTTAACTGAATGACTTTGATTTCATGTTTTCTTGTATCACAGTTGTTACTAAATAGATCAAACAAAATATTGCTCGGTTAGGCATTTGACGAAAAAAACTTAATGTCGGACTTCCTAAGGAAAATCCCTAACAGTATGACTTGATAATTGCCGCACGTGATCAAATGTAATTATTGTTTTATGAAGAAAAATAAACTACGTTAAAGCATTCTTCATTTAGAGAAATGCTACCGGATTATAAATATACTGCAAATTTATTCAGACTTCACATGATAAATATGGGGACCGAAAAAGAGATTTTTACAAAATACGTTGTCAAAAAGTTCAAACACATAAGTTAAATTAACGCAAGGATAAAAACCAATTTATGTTCACTTAATAAATGACAAAAGCTCTTTGGCAATGCAGTACAGGGGATTTCTTTATTCCTCTTACATACCTTCAAAAAATACAATTTGCTATTATAAATAAAACGCGATCAATCGTTAGCATCATTTTCCTGTACTTCTGTGTTACTGAATTTACAAGAAAATACTGTGTGGTCTTACACCACCGTCTATTTCAAATGATCACATACAAAAGTGAGATGTGCGTCTCCTGTAAACGGGTTATCGCACGATCCTGATTTAAAATCCCATTCGCCCCTGACAGGGTTTCCGAATATGCTTCCGTACATTTTTGGCGATTCGGAAGTAATTCGGATGGTTCCAGAACAGGGCATATACTTAGGCGGCTTTGAATTCGAAACGAGGCAGCGTGGTTTGCACTTGCGTCCTACAGAGTCATACGCATGAACAAATGCTCTAGTGTCACCATAGATTGGATTTTTGAAAGCAACATACGTGTACTCCTCTTGCAATGGCATGTATGTATCTATGAAAGCAAAATCCGTATACGTTCCTTCGTAGTTCAAACCGTTTACTTCTACAAATATTTTTGAATTCAATTGTTCGCGTGTGTCATTCATATTTGTTGAGATATTTCCGCTAACAGGGTTTTTATCAGGTTGCCCTATAATTGATTGGTTGTTGATTTTTGAATGTGTATGAATGAAGCCGAAACCGGAAACTCTTTTGTTAATGACCTTAACTGGCATAAATGCCCATTTACTGACGTTAACTGCACCATCTATATGAAATGTATTTTTTGTTCGCATACACACAACGGGTTCTAATGATTTTTGTGAAAGTGATGTATGAGCAGAGACGGATCGAATACTTCGAAAGTTGCCAACATTTTCAAACTGTACAGGTATATTCCAGGCACCTTTCCCTTCAAATGTAACAAATTGATTAGGAGCATTGCCAATCACATTACTGCTTCCAGTAAATTGGTCGCGGTGACCAAAATTTGGTTCGACCGCTTGTGCTCTCGTGTTTAAGTCAATAGTTCCAATCAGGTCCTTATTATTTGTTCCTACATTTTGTATCATTCCAGTATTCCATAGACGTTCAGGACCATTGAATTGTGGCTCGCCTCGTTGATGTACATCATCGTCAGACGTTGGTTGTATTCTAATTGTGTTCAAGACATTTGACATTCTAATAGTGTGTAATAAACTATCCACGAGACCTGTATCTGGCGTCATCGACTGTACATGTTGCAAATTGGATGCCGGTTCTGGATGCATAGGTTGGGTCCGTGCTCTCGGATCAGCATATGCTGACCGAAACATTTGACCTTGTGGAACAAATTTTTTTTGGCCAGTCTCTGTGGCCATGAAACTATTTGCAACACTGTCTATATGACTGTTCATTGCTCGTCTATTCAGTGCTCCGGTTACCATTGCATTCTGAATTAAACTCCTGCCAAGCAGCAGAGCAGTCGGTGAAGGATATGCTAACGTGTTTCCACTCATGGGATGACTTTGAACCGGAACTGCATGTTGAAGTGGAAGGGTGGATGCTCGGGTATCTGAAACTACCGAATGAAATTGAGGCCCACTCGGAACGATTCCTCTACGTTCCGCCAATTCTCTTGCTGCTGTAAATGTGACCTCTCCTGATGGGTGCTGCGCCAGTCCGTTTGCAGATGTAAGACGACTGTCGGTTCTGACAGTAGATCTATCCGCCGATACACAGCCTCCCCGAACACAATTCAAATGACTAGAGCCACCGCACCCATTTTGACATGTTGGAGTTGGTTCATATCTGTAAGTGCCGCTTATAACCGTATCTTGATAGCCATAATTATTGTTGAAACTAAAGCCGAACATTGGGTCATCAGCATCGTGTCCGCTCAGGCCTGTTAGTAAAGACTCACGTGGGTAGTCATCATTAGGGTTTATTCCGTAGCGTCTCTGCTTTTCTCTGAACTGTTCCCACAAATAGTCAACAAAACAGTGATGAAAGAAAAAAAGTGGGTCATCAGTAGCTGATCTTAAGAATGTCATCAGACCGCCACACCAAGCGTGCACACCATCATGTTGGCGTTCTAGAATGTTTAATTCATTTACTCTAATATTAGGCGATAACAATGATATTTGTCGACTCCTTAATAAGGGTCTTCTATTAGGGCCAAAACCCTGATCCCCGATGATTCTTTCAATTAATCGTCTTTGCATCAGACTAGAATTAAACGTACCAATGTTCCTAGTCAGCCGGCCATGATTAGCTGAACTCCATCCAGCAAACGGACCAATCACAACTTCCCCATCACCATTACCACAATATTCTTCAGTCCATATTATCGACCTCATTGGATCATTCATAGCAAAGTCACATGACGAGTCCCAGTATGGTAATGCAGTTCCAGACACCGCATACTCCAAAGCTTCTTCAAGGCTGTAAAGAAGAAACAGATAAAGGGATTATAACACAGTAAAACGCAAACAAATTGTCATCGGTGTGTGTGTGTGTGTGTGTGTGTGTGTGTGTGTGTGTGTGTGTGCGTGCGTGAACCCAAATTTAACTCGATGACACATACACGATGGTGCTTAAACCAAACACTTGTTTCAATTCATATTTTGTCTCTTTTTTGTTATCTAAATAACTTTGTAAAAGTCAAAAAATGTAATTATAAATTCCGTATAACGGACTATCTTCTCCATCACGTCAATAGATGCTCCCTTTAATGAACGTAACCAAACGATATATTTATTGTCAATCAATCGGATTTCAATATAAACTTGCACATACTAAACGTATCAAGCACAAGCTAATAGAAAAAGAAGGGTTGAATATTACTGGGATCAGGGAGGTGTGAATTGAGTTGTTCTTCAGATAAATTTTTACACGAACTGCTTCAGTTTGTCTCTATACCAACTCAATTCATACCTCTATGAACTTTATCCTAGTAATTTTCAATCCTTAAGTATATGTTTATACGCTGAAAGACAGTTATTCTTCCTATTCAAACACGTGAAACACGTGTACACTTCTTATGCAATAAAATGTTGAGTCAAATACACTATAAACCGTACGCTGCACACTTACTGTGAGTGTCAAACTATGAGTAAAATACACGTTAAACCGTACGCTGCACACTTACTGTGAGTGTCAAACTATGAGTAAAATACACGTTAAACCGTACACTGACACTTACTGTGTGTGTCAAAGTATGAGTAAAATACACGTTAAACCGTACACTGCACACTTACTGTGAGTGTCAAACTATGAGTAAAATACACTATAAACCGTACGCTGCACACTTACTGTGAGTGTC
>JAUMGZ010042171.1:0-12793 GCA_032359645.1 Pododesmus macrochisma | reverse complement strand
TATGAGTAAAATACACTATAAACCGTACGCTGCACACTTACTGTGAGTGTCAAACTATGAGTAAAATACACTATAAACCGTACGCTGCACACTTACTGTGAGTGTCAAAGTATGAGTAAAATACACTATAAACCGTACGCTGCACACTTACTGTGAGTGTCAAACTATGAGTAAAATACACTATAAACCGTACGCTGCACATTTTGTGATTGTCAAAGCATGAGTAAAATACACGTTAAACCGTACGCTGCACACTTACTGTGAGTGTCAAACTATGAGTAAAATACACTATATGATCAGAATAATTGACCCCAGTAAATATCAAGGTACGGACGCCGGACGGTGTATGATCAGAATAGTTGACCCCAGTAAATATCAAGGTACGGACGCCAGACTGTATGATCAGAATAGTTGACTCCAGTAAATATCAAGGTACGGACGTCCAGACGATGTATGATCAGAATAGTTGACCCCAGTAAATATCAAGGTACGGGCGCCAGACGGTGTATGATCAGAATAGTTGACCCTAGTAAATATCAAGGTACGGACGCCAGACGATGTATGATCAGAATAGTTGACCCCAGTAAATATCATGGTACGGACGTCAGACGATGTATGATCAGAATAGTTGACCCCAGTAAATATCAAGATACGGACGCCAGACGGTGTATGATCAGACTAGTTGACTCCAGTGAATATCAAGGTACGGACGCCAGACGGTGTATGATCAGAATAGTTGACTCCAGTAAATATCAAGGTACGGACGCCAGACGGTGTATAATCAGATTAGTTGACCCCAGTAAATATCAAGGTACGGATGCCAGACGGTGTATGATCAGAATAGTTGACCCCAGTAAATATCAAGGTCAAACATCCAGACGGTGTATGATCAGAATAGTTGACCCCAGTAAATATCAAGGTACGGACGCCAGACGATGTATGATCAGAATAGTTGACCCCAGTAAATATCAAGGTACGGACGCTAGACGGTGTATAATCAGAATAGTTGACCCCAGTAAATATCAAGGTACGGACGCCAGACGGTGTATGATCAGAATAGTTGACCCCGGTAAATATCAAGATATAATAGAAAACACATCATTGCATTGGTCTAGATTAAACATATATTAAGCTATAATGTCTTTCTGAACTATAAGCTTGCACACAAGAGGCGAATGCGAGGAAAACGAAATATTTAACGGTTAAACTTACACCAAAAGAAATATTCTGTGCCAGGGCAAGAATGCTGGCCCACCGTGAGCCCTGCCCGACGCGTTTCCATGGAACGCCGATAGAGTGTCATACCAGTTCCACTGTGAAAAAAAAGAAAACTTAATTTAATCATCATTAATATAAAAATGGTAAATACGAAAAACCGGGACCATTATTATAACGCTATTTTAGACTCTCGAGGATCTGTATGTGTCAAAAGATGAAACAACAACAAAACAAGTGTAACATGATCGGTAAAAAACTTATAAAACAGTAAATATGGAAGATTGGGCTTTCAAGAGGCCATTTTACAATACGATAATTCCGCTTACTGGGTAAAAACATACACAAGAGTATATGACGACAATACGTGAGGCCAGTCTATCAGTCTAAAGTACCCATGTTTATTGAAATAATATTACTACATAAGACTTCAAACAGAAGTCGATAGAGCAATGAGCATCGTTTTTCTGATTTTGGAACGTTCATGAGGCATTTTACAATACGATAATTCCGCGTACTAGGTAAATATGAGCATAAACATTCACGGAAGAAGTGTTGGGTTAAAAGTTTACCAAGAATTGTGAAAAAATTAATCTTTGCCTCGCCCTCACAACGAAATCGAACAAAACGACAAATCCTTTTATTTGGATTAATGTCTGTTTTAAAACCAAATTCTGAGATATGGGTCTAACGTTTAATGTTAATTAGAAAACAATACAATACAGAATTATGTGACTTGTAATTATCATATAGAGACAGTGGAGCAAATATATTATAAGATATACAACTTATCATATCAGACCAACATGTCCAATGCATGCCTTCTTACAACATCTATACAATTAATAGTTTCCTTACAGCTAAAACTATGGCAATCAATTTAAGGAATTTTAAGTGTATCATCCCTAGATTATCTTGATATTTCTTAGGATAATAAAATATTGAAGAAAAAAAAAGAAAAATAAATGGCATTCTTTTGACATTTTCTTCGATACAATGTAATAACAGTTAGTCTGATTACTGTTCCTTTCTCAAATCAGAATGTTGACCCCTGAATTTAACCCCGAGAATAACCAATTCTAGGGACACTGCTTCTTGGATATGAAATCGTCAGTATGTAAAACATATTACACAACTGCATCGTATACGGAACCTAATAAGGACCTATATTTGGCGTTATGGTACGTGGTCCTTTAGTTATAAAAGTAGTAAATCTGAAACACCATGATGTCATCCATAAGACATGGACAAGTGTAAATTTAAGGAAAATGGGGAACGCGGACAAAATTATCCAAGCGACACCAGGTGTCCGCGAACTAAGCGTTTTCTTCTTAGTACTTCAAAGTTTGCGAACGAAAACAAATCTTGTAAATAAGCGAACCACTATGTAAACACTAAAGGATCATGCATATCAAATATTAAAGTAATCAGAGCATCAGTTCGTGAGAAGATTTTTTTTAAGTATCTAATCTTATTCCAATTTGGCCCCTTTGGAGACGAGCATCTTTTTGTTCGCTAATCCCTAAGGGATCGATCACAACAGGTCACCTGAGCCTTTAAATGCGACACCAGTTGTCCGCGAAAGACTAAGCGTTTTATTCTTAATAATACATGGGATCATGTAACTATTTATTTATGTTTTTTTCCTCGTATTGCTGATTCGTTAAAGATTGTTTTTTTATGTTCGTCGTATTTTTTTCTATCTGTAATAAATATAAACAATCTAGCTCACCAATTATGTTTGTTGATAAATGAAAGTTCTGATAAAATGTCAAAATGGTATACATAGAGGCTAGATAAAGGCCGACTATCACAAGAAGGCTTAGTTTGTACATGAAGATAACTGGCACTGCAGAAACCAATTTAGTTTTCGAGAATATTAATCCCATTGCACAAGTTATTCCCCGTTATTGTTTTGTCTTAATCCTTTTCACACATAGAAAATTGCTTTTCGTCTATTATGAATGTAATATATATTGGTTGCACCTTACAGTTTGTAACTTGGTAATTTTACACGAAATCAACAGAAATAATAACTTACTCTTTTTAGTCTTCTAAATGCTCTAAACACCCTATTCTTGTCCCTTCTTGAGAGTGTTCTGATCTCTTGTCGTACTCTAACTCTATTGAGTGTACCACCATCTGCCTGCCTCTTTTGGCGACGTTTGTGCATCATATCAACCAACCGGGCAACTAGCGATACACCTCCGTCATCCAAGTTTACTTTAAAACGGAGCTTATCATTCGACCTTAGAAACGATTGAGTACACATTTCAATAAGTTGCGCTGACTGATTATTGTTCTTCATGGTGTCCATCGAATGCATATCCATACAAGCCATAAGTTTATCATCAAATGGTTCTTCTAGGATCAGACCTGATGTAAAAACTGCAACAAGAGAGCATAGCCCCAACAGGAACCATACTCCTTGTACTTGCATTCCAAAATGTAGGAAGATGACAAAAACTGTGCTGCAAATTCCTAAAAAATAAACAGAAGTATAGTTAAATCCTGTGATTTATTGATAACTGATATTTATGTAAACCGGCCACATTTTTCATTAATTCGAAATATGTCAATGATGTTCTCGTTGTTAATGCCCGTCGAATTGAGGGACGTATTATAGTATGGGGTTGTCCGTCCGTCCGTCTGTCCATTAGCTTTTGTTATGGTGTTTCTTTTGTAGGTGTCCAACGTATAACATATAAAACGTGTTTTTTTTCAATCATTTGATTTGAAGTTATTTCATTACATGTTATGTTTAAATTCCCTTCATTTGTAACACATAAAACCTCAAAGGGGCTCTTGTTATACTGATGTTTTCAATGAAATTCTGATTTCCATAGTGATCTATTGTTTAATAATTTGTGTTTGTAGTGTCACTGTAATTAGATTTCTCTTATATTTCAACTGTTAAGTTCTTATCTGGACCTTCAACCTACCGACACGGTAAAAGATGTGCAGTTCGAGAAGAGTTTGTGAAGGTTTCAATACACAAAACGCCATTTGAAACATAAACTCTTATATGTTTTAAGGTGCTGGTCAAATTACATCACGAGCCCATAATTTGTTTTAGTTTTTGTTTCCTTTGATAGTTTCTTTTATCATATCCAATCAATATCGGTTGGGGGTTTCCTGTCGTGACATTTGCACTGTAGTGTTGACAAAGAGCTACTGAAAACTGTTAACACAAACCAAAAACAAAGGTATTTACCTTTTAATTTATCTATTAACAGCTAAAATATTTAAACTATTTTGCCAGGTTTAAGGCTAGTGTACTTTATTGTAAATGCACGTGGGTGTAAAATGAATGTTACGTATTAAAATGATGAATTATAGTTTGCTAATTATCATGTTTACATAAGTGATTATGTTTGAGCTTTCCTGTGGTCACATGTTTCATAGTCTAATTAAGGCGTCTGTGTATAATGTATTCATAAAAACCAACACAGACGGCGTATTTATAGACACCTATTGACAAGCACTTTGTATTTGGTTAGGATATTGATGAGAGTAATTGTTAATGAGATAACTATATAACGGTACAAAAACATAACGCTAGTGGGAAAATGACGTGGAAATGTCACCGTGATCACGTCAGGTGTTAATTTATGTTGTTAAAAAATAACAATAACAAAAACATGATAGAGATCTCTATTCGTGCATGAAATTACTTTACAATGTGATCGTTCCTTGCGGTTCTGTCGCCAAGTGTTTATGTGATTCTATTAACCAATTAACATCTCCATTCAAACATGTTGATTGAAGGTGTCAAAACTGCTCTCGTTGGTTCCTGGTTTCGCATGTAGTGCACCTTTCTGGTGCCCTGCTTCTAATATGATATTTCGTGACATCCTGGTGGCAATTCCCCGCGTATTAGATATAGTTCCCATTTTCTGTTTCGTTTAGGCTTAGTTTTACCAATTAGTCCATTCATCAAGGTTTCAATGCAATAAATCAATATATGTGAGCTATGTTTATGCGGTCTAACTCCAAAGTTAGCTGCAACTATCTCTTAGGAACAAAACAAAAAAGCTTTGAGAAAACGAAATGGGGCGAGGTCCTCATGCACAGAAAATTGGTTTTTCCTTCTTATAGATAAAGTATGTAGAGGTGGCCCACTTCAGTGTGCAATTTTTAACATTTAGAGTGTCCCAGGATATGTATTTCGAGTAAAAACA
The DNA here is from genome assembly GCA_032359645.1 of Pododesmus macrochisma. Lineage (NCBI taxonomy): Eukaryota > Metazoa > Mollusca > Bivalvia > Pectinida > Anomiidae > Pododesmus > Pododesmus macrochisma. The sequence continues at coordinate 7,397 of JAUMGZ010042171.1, read as the reverse complement.
GGATACAATATTTAGAGTAAAAACAGGATACAATATTTAGAGTGTCCCAGGATACAATATTTAGAGTAAACCAGGATATGTATTTATAAGTTCGTGATGTTTCTTTTGAGTTATTATTTGTAGTTATATGTATTTTCTGCGTGTTTTGCCCGTTTCCTTTTGGTTTATCCATGCCCGTGTGTTAAATATAGCGTATTGGTTTTTCGTATTTAGTACTTTAAAAGGTTATTGGGATATTTTGAAATATCGCGTCTACACCAATAAATTGTTGATCTCTTAATTTTAATTGGTGAAAAGACATGTTTCTGTGGCAAGCTCTGTTGCTTAGTTGACGATTCATTTCTCGTAAACATATATACATTGAACTATGCATACATGTAATATATTGTTCATTGTTATAAAAGACTGAATGAATTGGCTAAATATAAAAAGATCAAAACAATAATGAAATAGCTATGTACATCCGTCTTGGCACCACAATTTCTCAGTGTTTCTACAATTCCTATTTTGACTGCGCGCACATTCATATTTTAGGCAAGAGAATTTTATATTATTATTAATTTGTGGTTTTTGTCATCATTACTATCGTGATTTTTACATCCCCCTTCTTTTGCTCTGTGGCTTTTATTATCCGAGGTTTTTTGTATTGTAAATTTATTTTCCCTAAAGCGTCCATTAATGACGGTAGCTTTGGAGCTAGAACTGGAATTCGGGACGAGGGTATCTCATACAGAGTATTGGCTCTTTCCTCTTTTAGATATTATGTTTATTGAAGGCATGCACCAGATTGCAGTTTTGCATTCTGTGTCATCCTTTATTCAATGAGCACTCGAGTATTTATTAATCTTATGATAATGTTTTTACTGTTAACTGATAATTTGAGAAATGACGACGGATTGTACTGAAAATTGGAAGCAGGTCTGTACTTAATCCAAATCAAAATTCTAAAGTTTGGAAACGATCAATCAAGAGGTAAAAGTGAACTTTTTGGTGCACTGTCGCAGCTTACTGGTTTGTATTCTTATATTTTAGACTCGTCTAGTAAACATGTCGAGTCCCTCTTCTATAATCAATTGCTTTCATCAGTCAGTCTTTGATTGTATTTGAATATATGATGTCATTTGTGCTGATAAGAGCTTGGTTGTCGGTGACATCTGTCCAGCTATATACTTCCGTTTCATTTTTTTCGACTGTACATACAACTTTTACATTAATTATCTCTTACCTGCTTTTGCTTCTTAGTTTATTAATAGACGTTCGTTATGCTTCCTTTTTGAGTTAATAAATGTATATTTGGTTATTTTGTCTGTGTGCGTCCAACCTTTTCCTTTTGTTTGCCAATGTCCATGGACTTCTTGCGGCTTTAGAATATTGTCTTGGAGGTTTTTTTTCTCGAATTTACTACTTTACATATGAGTTTATGACACTGATTCTTATTGCATTGATTTGTTGTATTTATTACATAATGTAGTATTTGCTTATAAATATTTTATTCATTGGAAGCATGTTCTTGAATAACGTCATGTTTTAACTATGTGTAAGCTTATTTACGACATTCCTTTGGTTTTGAGTTTTGTTATACACTAACTAGTATTTATTTTTATTTTCGGAACTCCGATTTGATAAAATTTGTCAGCCCTATGAGTAAAATGCGTAAACTGTAGTTTTCATTCTAATGGTCACAGGAAGATAGAACTGACCACAATAAGAATACAAACTTAGATGACCAAACTCAGTTCTCTGCGTTTCAGGACAAAGTCCAAGATTTGAGACATTGCTACGAAATAATGATTGACATCAACGAATTCTCGAAGGTAACAATATTCGGTTGTACAGAAAAGACCTTTTATTAGACATACCAAGTAGGTGAGTCCGACATGGGAGACGACACAGACAATATCCAGTGCAGTACGTGAAGTCCAAATAGCAATGTTCAATAATTTCCAGTGGGCACCCGGTCAGACAATCCAGTTCTTGTCAGCAAAGATGACTTTATATAATCTAATATGAAATCGTATCCTCTGTGTCAATAATTCATAAATGAATGGAAATGCGTTTTTATTTTCAAAATGACGAAGTGCCATTCACCCGCAGAATGGATTTTTTCAGACTACTGCTCAGGAGCAAAATGCTATAGGGAGAAAATAAATCTCGTGACTATGCCACACTCAAAAGTGAAGTCAATGTGTTTAAGATACAGACTAGCAAAATTAAACTTAAACTATATTTACATGATTATATGCACAGCGCGTAACTCGTATAGGGACACATGGCAGTAGCCAGAACAGATTTTCAATGAACAGCCACGTATTGGTTCTCAAGAGCACATTTAAGGGAAATGGTTAAGTGAAACAGGTATTGACTAAATTTAGGTGTTGGGCAAGAAATATTTGAAATATCCCTAAACACTATAGGATTTACGTGTTGACTAAAGAGACATTTCAAATGTATTCCTTTAGATTTGGTTAGCTGTTTCGGACAAGCAAAACTTAAACATTTAATATACAGTTACGATGTGATTTGATGTCACGAAGACTGTCTTGTCTATTCTCAAGTAATTAATAAGAAAAACCAAGGCGATATTCAAAAGCCTTAAGTCCATAGACAGGGGCAAACAGGAAAACGTGGGACGCAGAAAGAAAAAAGAACCAAGCATACAAATATATTTACTGAAAAAGGAAACATCATGAACTTCTATGAAAAAAACTAAAAAACGAAAGCAGGTGCACGCGGTTAAGTCAGCGTTTCTTGCTACACGTGGGGCATCTGTTTCATTCTGGAATATGGATTTAGTTTTCTCTTGAGTGAACGTTAAAGGCGGGAGTTAACCATTCAATCTGTGATGAGAAACCTTAATTACATTTATTGATGATCAGTCTCAGTCTGCCGCATGTTTGAATTACTAAATGAATGAATTCATTAATTACAACTGATAACATTCATAGCATGACACAATATTTTGTTTGAACTTTACCCAATTTTAATTAGTTTTTATGTCTCGACCAGTTTGAACTATATATGTAGTCCAGCATTTCAATAATGAACGATAAATATTTATTTGATTGATGCGCTTTAAGTATAGAAACTAATAGATAAAAACAGTGCCATTTGAATAAACATTAGATTAACTGTATATATTTTGTTTTTTCTATAATTAGAGATATCTGTTGTCGTATAAACATATATACATACGTTGTACAAAGTAAACGTATGTCGCGAGCACCTGGTTTCGCTTCTAGTTTTTTGATAGAAGTTCGTGATGTTTTCTTTTTAGTTAATAAATGTATATTTGGTTATTTTTCTGTGTGCGTCCCACGTTTTCCTTTTGTTTGCCCATGTCAATGGACTTACGGCTTTACAAACTAGTCTTGGTTTTTCGAATTTACTTCTTTCAAATAGAATTATGTAGAAGGGGTGAAATCGAAAAAAGTTTTCAATAAGCATTTGACAGCAAACGATTAGCTATGATACTTTACCCCGCTTATTTAAACTTTTTATTAGAATCAGTTATCAAGTATTTGTAGGAAAGCACTAAGAAACAAAAACAAAAATTCTTTGAAAATAGATAATGCCATGCATCATTTTAAGAAGACACTGGGTTAACATGCTGACCATCAAATGTAGCCTTCCGTCTTAAACAGTCATAATACATGCACATATTATATTGGTTAACGTATTCATTAATGATTATTAATGATTTTCAAAATTTTAATTAACGCTTTAAAGTTTGCTAAACACATTCGTTATCTCAACACAAGTGTCACGGAAAACTGTTTTTTTTATAAACACGACACGTCTATTTATGCATAAAGTGAATGTATCATAATCAAATTGTATTGATATTGAAATAGGAAAATGATTGATGGTACATAACACTTGTTGAAAGGATGGACCATTTGATTGTCACTTTATAGTTATTTGATTAACGAATAAGTTTACATTGTCTAGCTAATTGATCACGCTTAAAGATATATTTAAAAAAAAAAAATAGAAAATACTTTCAATTAATAGAATGCTCCATTAGCGCTGGGGTTTAAAGATCTCACAAGATAATTTGAGAAGAATTGAAATTGAGGATAACTTATATTTTACTACTAAAATGAGTAGTCCATGTTGTAAAATAGACAGTAAGAGTCAATAAGAAATATGCATCAATAATACCTACATGGTATATGATAAGCAACAATACAAAAATGCAATCTTAAATATGCCGCCGAACAACATTCACCGCGAACAAATACAGCAAACACATTTTCTTGGTTAAAAATAATCCAATATCTAAATAATATAGATATGATATCCAAAAAAAATTCTGAAATATCATCGATATGTTATGACGAATAAATATAGCAAAATATTTTAAATAGCAGGAACAAACTACATTGGCAAATAAACAACATTAAAAAATATAAATAAATATCTTCGATATTAACATGTTAATTAAACAAAACACCAATAAACACACTATCTAATATCTAACGGTTCTCCGATTCCTATTTATTCAAAACAATTTATTTAACATTTTCTTCATTATATTTTATTAAATTATTTGTAAAAACCATTTAATACACGGATTAAATCTAATATAATTATCATACTCACTACTTGTAATGACATGCACTTGTGCCCGTCCAACTATCACACGTGGTACGAATCAACTACAAGACAGGTGTACAACTGATCAGTTATACACGTTCACGCATGCAAAAACTAAATTACGGTGAGTGGTTTATGACATGTGACTTCTTTTTTTAATTTCGTGGTTATGATTAATTTTTGATAATTTTCATTTCGAGACCACGAATCTAAATTTGTAGTTCGTGGCAACGAATACATAATTATTGCTTTATTGTATTATTACAGGTACAATAGAGAGAGAGAGAGTGTGTGTGTGTGTGTGTGTATGTGTATGTGCGTGTGCGCGTGCGTGCGTGCGTGTGAAATTATCGCCATTAGCACCAACGCTGCCTAGGTGGTAAGGTAGTTAATGACAAACCAAGACAATGTTCAAAAGACGTAAGTCCCTTTACATGGACAAGGTAAACGTTGTACGCACACAGAAAAAATAACAAAATACACTTATTAACTAAAAAAGAAATATGGCGAACTGCTATTAAAATTCCAGAAGCGAAACCAGGTGTTGATTTGCGAAGGGTAAAGCATCTCCTGCTATTCAATGGGTCACCCGCCGCTATGTTTCCGTCTCATATGGTAAATTGGATATTTCAGAACAGGAAAAAACCTTGACAGGTTCAAGACGAGAATGAAAGTCAATTATATTTTTTCAATTTTTAGAATAACAAGTCACTTTTGACATCTTGTATTTTAGTCATAATGAATGTTATTGTGTTGATTTAAATATGGTCATGGAGTTTGTTACTCATTGTCACACTTTCTGTACTGCTTTGCTTTCATGATAATATTGCTGCTTCTCTTCCTATCCCGATAATGCTATTTTTTTCCCTTGCTCTTTCGTCACAATAAAAGTAATATATTTGTATGGTGACATATGGGTTTTTTTAACAATGGAACGGTAGCCATACACCGGAATGACAGAGAAGCATCTCGGCTTGTGTCACATGTGTAGCATATCATATCATATCGCGAGCACCTGCTTTCGCTTCTAGTATTTTAATAGTAGTTTGTGATGTTTCCTTTTTTAGTTACTAAATGTATATGTGGTTATTTTTTTCTGTGTGCGTTCCACCAACGTATGCAAATTAGAACAAAAAGTTCATGTCTGATACTGTCCACCGTATTAAATAGATCAATCACAAGATAATATTAGCCTTACGCGTTGGCAACTAAACAGACAGACAGACATTCATGATATTCGATTACTTTTATTATTTCAAACAGATATACTTAATACCTATCATAGTGATATTAACGTGGTCTAGCATCACGTACACATCTTTTTTAAATTATGTTGAATATACAGTTAAAGGTTATCAAACTGTATATCATGCATTATGCATAAGTATGTGATTAACATCGAACTGCTGTCAATCGTGTGAGCTCAATGATCAGGGCGTGTTTAAAATATTAATATTAAAAACAAAAATATAATTATGTACTTTGGTACGCAGATATTTGAATTACACAAACGTTACTGCCAACGCTGTAATTTAAAAAGTGTACGGACATGATCAAACTAATTGAAAAATTGGCGCGAAAAGAAAACAATGAATCGAATGTAACCATTTAAGTAAGAGAGATAACATGAATGTTTGCCTGAACAAGAAGCGAAACCAGTTGTCCGTAACGGGAATTAGCTTTACTGCTACATATGCGTCATCTGTCATCTTTATGCCTCTATGTCAATTTTGCATGCGTCTTCCTTTTCCAAAAGTGCTTCGGAGCAAAAACAAAGAATATGTGTAATCATGGCCTTATAGGACAGTATTTTTACACTGTATTTTCAGTGTTTTATTTTTGTGTTTACACATTGTGTTTACACATTGTGGCAAGTTTCGTTCTGTATTATTTAATTGTCAATTAAAATAATAAATGACGTTGCCTTCCTGTGTGTTCACGAGCACAAACAACTGCGTTATTGTAATTTCACCTTATGATTAGCCGTTAGTAATTGTATATGTTTTTATGTCTTAAAATAAAGTCTTGAAGATCAGTTTCATGTCATTGTTGGGTTGTGGTTTTGCCCTTGATAACAATAACGAAACTTTTTACATAACCCCCCCCCCCACCCCCACCACCACCACCATTTTGGCATAGTAGCTTTTCGGTGTCTTGTCTATGCTTAATTTATTCCCCTTTCGAGTCCGTTGATGACGGTTGATTTTGACTTGTAACTTTTGCCCAAGAGCGAGGGCCTCTCACGCGTTATATTGGTTCGAAGACAATTTCAACTGCCTGTCTGAGCTTGCTAGTTCATTTTAGTGGTGGTATTTTGATGAAACTAGTGTTTGTATGTCAATAACCTTTGTTCTGTTGATCCTACATCTTCTTGTTTTATAAGTTTTGCTTCAACAATTTAACTCGTATAATCTTATAACAATAGTTGATAGTGCCATGTGATGCGTCCCTTGGAACAATTACGTCTGAAAATTACCCAAAGCGTCGATGTTTACGTGTTTTCTGGCTGAATAAAGGTACGCCATCTATCTCATATGAAAGTTCGCAAAAGATCTAGGAAGTATGCAGCCATAATTTAAGAAAGGAAAGATCGGAGGAACCACACGTGATTTGTACATAATGACCAATGTATTAAAGTGTAGTTCATATATAAATAGTAAAACAGTGTATTTGATACGGAATCCCAAGACGACACAAATCAATTGACATAGGGGAAAGAAACAAAAAGCTGGGGCGCATAGAGGAAAAAACAAGTTGGGGCGCATAGAGGAAAACACAAGCTGGGGCGCATAGAAGAAAAA